>JABASI010000149.1:0-52840 GCA_019776505.1 Tomocerus nigrus | reverse complement strand
GTTCAAGACAAAAGCTTTCACAGCATTATTCTTAGATAAAATCAATTATATTTGAAATGAAGGCGAGCCTACATCTTCCACTATTTGTAAAAGAAGGAAAAAGCTTGGGCACGAGAGTGCACTTATTGTTAGGTATGGGCACGAGATCTTATTTCAGAGAGCAAACAAGTAGACCTCACATGAATCTTTTGCAAATAGCGATGAATGGATAGTTCATAGATATGCAAATCTGCATTGTGCATCTATCTCTTCGAATTAGCCATGCTGTCCAGAGCATACAAGTCAAGTCCCGTCCCGTCGCATTTTCTCATCTCAAAAATATTAAATGGCCTTTGCCTCCAACTATTTAACTCGCACAGCTTAGTTATATGGAAGAATATAAATGGTGTGCGCACACGAAAATATTATCGCAAGTGAGAAAACTCATCAAGCTCACCTAAATGAGTACAAAAGGTGTAAATTCTCGAAAAGCTTGTTTTGCAGCACGAGCACATGCCATTAGCAATGTTTGTATGAATAATTTTTATTTAATGCTGGGATTTGCCACACATACGTCGTCCCGTTGACTTACCTACATTATACTATGTGTACCGTATGGTATGGCACGTAATCCCATAGTGTACGTGAAAGATCCTATAATATGAACAAACGAGATAGATGATTTAGATAGGCTTACCCACCTACGAGGCTATAATAATATATGTCGAAAGGAGAGAGCAACTAATGGGAGGATCCAACATTGAATTGAATGGGAATGGAGCATGCAACACCAAATGCAAGTTTTAGATATAATAGCTCCAACTTTTGCAAATTTATCGCTTTTGCATGAAAATCAGGCAAACGAGAGCTGTTCTCTGTCTAATTGTGTACACACACTCATTGATTTCAAGTCGAGATTGCTCATGAATTCACACAGTGCATGTAGTGTCACAACCAACCAATAAATAGTCCATGAAATTAATCGACGAGAGATAACCCGGCCTATCTTTGCCTAACCTTTCTTTATGCATTTCAGTGTTTATTTGGTGTTTACATCCTCCGACTGGCCAACCTTCCTTACTACTGATATGCATATCGTTTACCTACACTCACTAAAGTGAGGATAGGGACAACCTATTGAGAAAATCTGACCCATAAACTAAAATATAAATTCTCTTTGATCTGCCGCTTAATTACAATTAAGGGAAACATAATTTGATAAGGCTATCCAGTCGAAACTTTATATTTTTACTCCTTATTGTGTTAATCAGCCACGATTGGTTTTTCAACACCTAAATCTCTAGTTTATAATTACAGGATACTTAAGTGAGTCTAATGAGATGAGATTTTTCATTATAAGTTGACAGAACGTATGCCCTATATGACAATAATTATTGCAGTTTATAGTTTAGATCTCGCAACGTGTTCTGTACAAAAAAAATTAGAGCAAATAACACAGACGTTCAGGCGATTACTATACTGACCCAATGGGCAAAACAATATTAATGTCACTAATAATCTGTTGGAAAACAGGACAGAGTAGCTAGCTAAACTTTCTCATGTCGATGTCCAACATGAATTCCTTAGTACAGAATAATTGAGTGAGTTGCAATAAATTCACCGACAGAGACACTTACAAAAAAGGACTTTTGCTTACGGTAAAAAGTTTCTGAAAGAAAGAAACAAAAGCAGCTAATAATTAAAACTCCCCTTACATGGACTTTGTTTTCATACATCACTGTGTAATGACTGTCAAACTCTGAGCAATAATAAACTAACACGTAATAACAATCATTCCGTAGCATTTACGCACTTTGATTTATAGCTGTCCAGTGAAATCATTCTATTTAGCTAGTTGTAGGCGACTTCACTGGATATACATTATTTGTGTCATTCCTTAACTTAAAAAGCGAAGTCAAGGAATAGTTCTACAATTAAATTCACGCAGAGGACACTGAACCAAAAATTAATTGTTAAAATGTTATGTCCACCAATTAAGACGGTTGCATTTAGGACAGTAACGTATATAATTACGTGGTAAGGTCTACTCGGTGATTATCTGCATATAAATGTACAACTAAGTCACGCTAGTGTTACTTATCACTTATAATATAGATTAGTAAATGATTGATGATCATTTTTGCAAGCATACACCCAATAAGTACAAGTAAAGATTACGTCTTTCTTTTGTATATTGTTACTATATACTTGCATTAGTACAAAAGTCATCATTTGCATTAGGTACGCTATAATATTTGAAATGATTACCACTAACAATTTATTAATGTGTTACTCTACGCATTATTAGCCACACTTGTAAAAATTTTAATACTTTAGGCTTACGAAACAGTGAAGTCAAGTATGAGCTCTATATTACTCTATATCGATACTATGCACATATTATAAAATGTTTTTTACATTTTCGAAACTTTTTATTTGGATATAGGATATCGTTTCGTTCATTATACACTTAGCTTTGAAACTTTGTCTAATTTTTGCATCGCCCCTCTAATTGCATTTTGAGAAATGTCGATAACTCATAGGAATGAGAAATGACTGTTTTGATTTCATGAATATTCGTTACTAAACTAATGAAAAATATTTTATGCAATGCACTCTCTGCAAATGCCTACATAGCACACCCGATTGCCTCCCTTCAAATTAAAATGTACACTCAGCCATAAATCATGAGTTTGTACTTGACATGACTGCCTTGCGTGTATTCCAACAGCTTCTGTGAAGAAAGAAGTGACTAATATGCTAGCTTTGTGATTAATATCTTTAATGTTAATTAGAATTTAGTAGTTTTCTTGTTCTGCGCAATATTTATCTACACAGACTTTTTTCCATGTTGCATACTGTCCAGACCCAGAGAGGTAACTTATACTCATAAATAATAAGGGCTTTTATATGCATCCGCCTTATCATCGCTGGCAACAGATATACTTCTCATCTTGCCATATCTATGCATTATGTTTGTAAATATTTATTTTTTACTATTTGACAACGAATGCTAAAGAAAATCGTTTGGAAACGTATGGAAATGACTGAATAAACACTCTACATCAGGAAGGAATCGAAAAGCAACAAATGGAAAATATAGTTTCGAAAATCTAACTTAGTGTTCTCAAAATCTTGAGGGGCATTTTACAAACTGTAAAAATTTATTTGAAGGAAGATGTATAATGGTTTCTTATGGTGAAACCTATTTTTACCAATTCTAAGGAGAAAGAAAAGTTTAAGAATGCAAGAAATTGCCGTCTACTTTCACAGAGCTAGAGCATTTTCTACAGATACAGGCATACAGGATACAGGATACATACATAATATTATTATAATGTGGCTACTACTATTAGTAATCGTAAAACAATAACTGAATAATTTTCAGGTATTATAACTCTGTGTTATTATTATGCATTATGTTATTGTGTATCACTCACTCACTATCACTTTCAGCATATGACAACATGAAATGCAAACTATCGCTGAACATTTTGAATTTAATTAATAACTTGTTACTTGATGCAATGAGGGTGATGGACAGGATCCAATTTCATAAATATTAACTTTCAACGCACAAAGTTCATTTTAGTAGGAACAAAAACTAACGACTCTTACTGTTCCAGCAGCAGGGACTCTCATGAAAATGCAATTCAAAACTATGACATACTATTATTTGTTATGTTAGAATGAAGCAATTGACATAATCTCACGAATTTTCTCTCATTGATATCTACTCTCAAATAGCACATCCACTGATCCACTATATAAAAAACAGAAGTCCATACAAATGCACTAGTTAGTAACATATCCTCGCGACCTATATCCTATATGTCAAGTAGACAAGTTATGATACTAAAATAATGTACTTATCCGACCAGTTATTCTGTTTTGCACGGAGAGCAAATGAAAAGAAGATAATAGTTAAGTTGGCTTCAGTTCATTATGTCATTCATTAAGTGTATTAATGAAAGGGGGGTAATTGTAGTAAATTACATACCAATTTGGTGTAATGAACTATACAATCTTCTTATCTGTAAAACGATGCTGTTGAAACTTGAGTTGGGAAAAAGAAATATTATTGTTGTTTACATAAGACTTCTCTCTATGAAATTTGGAGCTGTGTGTACTTTTCAAGTTAAATTTTGGGCACTTATCGTTGCAGATTCATTTATTACAAAAAGTCTTGCTATGTAATTACATTCACATTTAAGTGATTGATAATGACAAATGATTAATCTCCTTTCGATTAATAATCTCAAATCAGGACAGACATTAATTCATCAGATGGATGAAACTAAAAGTATGACAATTGACAAATATTTCTACTGTGCCATTAAATAAATGAGTGCTTAGAGTAATCTCATGACAATTTGGTATAATTTCTAAGTAAAATAACCTAGAAGCAGGTACTTTAGGTAGGTACCTACTTTCTTTATGTGGTTACCTATTCTTAAATGTGCTAAGGTGATTATTGCACCTTCAATGAGTACCGTACACGTAGGTACAATTTAAATGATTTTTTATGAGTGATGACAAGGAACATTCGTTCAGAATGAAAGACGCTACGCACGAAAAATGCAGAACAGTAAATGTAGGTAGATAGCGGTGTGCTATAAAATGTAATCAAACTCGACTCAAATCAGAGCAAAACAAATAGTAGAGTGGACTAGCCTGGTATCTGGTTTTGTTGCCTCATATTTTCCTATTACTCTAATAATGATACGATAAGCCTAATTTACAAAGCAAACAATCAATTGAATTTCTCTTTCCATCTGATCATTTCCTCACCGACTAAAGAACGTGATCATTAGGAACGACCGAGCCATTTATTGCATTACGATAGTAAGAGATAGTAAATAAGTAGCTCCACTAAATCATCCAAAGATGAATTGACTATGACTTGTCGTACTATTGCAAAGAACCAATAGAAATAATATTACAATCCAATTTGGTCTAGTCCAACTGTTCTTCACTTTATGTTTCCACTTCATTAATCCTCCGACCTTTCATAAAGATCCATTAATCTCTCTATTACCTGTATTGCAACTAAGTAATAATATAGATAAATAGAGTAATGTATATGGAGAGCATCGTTGCAAAGACAAGGAGTAGTCGACTATAAGAGTGATGTTTACGACAGAAATGCTTGTACATTTCATTATCTTAAGTAAAAAATTGCTTTTGAGCGATTTGGCAAAGTAGAAACAGAAGGTAATGGAATACAAAGCTAATAATTGGTTTGATTGAGAAGTAAAGAGATATAAAAGTGGGGAATTGACATAAAATAAATAGAAATGTGAAGATAAAAAAGAGGAGTAGTAGGCAGAGTATAGGGACGGAAACCACAGACTGTGTAATATATAATGTAATGCAAAGTTATGGCTAATGCAATCTAATGCTCTGCTACTTTATTACCTACAATCATAATGATAAGTTAATGATGACCATTACATTAGAGAGTATTTTCCGTGATCACAGTGTCCATTTGCCACACAAGGTGTGATAATCACATATCTTACAGATAATTATTGAGTAGTGGGAGCATTTAAGGCAACATCACATTTTTACTCAGCGTGGACATTGGTTCTGGAGTTTTTGCCCTTTTCCTAATGGCCATACACATGTAGGATCATAGGTACCACTACGTTTACACTGATTCACAGTGTAACAAAAGCGTGGACATTATATTATCGCAATTGAGTCTTTAGACAGTTATTATTCTTACCTTGGAGGGATTTTTGCAATTTGCAACAATAAAGTGTGTAAATGAAATCATAAAACATTTAATTGTTCTCAGTGTCTGCCTTTATTTTTGACAAGTATACGCCACGAGCTATGCTAATGCAATACAATAAGCTATCCGGAAAATAGAACATTTTTTGCTGTCCTTTTAATACGCACTATTACATTATCTTTGGTGAAATTGGAATGACATGCCAATTCCAGCTTTTAAGAGCCTCTTTAAGCTGGCAAAAACAATTTACATTTCATTAGGAGTTTTGCCTTGAATTAATTAGTTGCATTGAATTGGAAATGGAAACCAAAGGGAGTAGATTCCAGTCCAGCTGAGCACTCTCATCTTTTCAGAAACTAACCATGAGATCACACCTTAATATCTGTCAAGTTCGACATATATGGATTATGAGAGCAATATACTTACAATACAATTAGTGCTTGGAAATTATATTTTAGGCAATAGGCACTTTTCTTAGAGGATGCAACGCAATGCCAAATGGCACTATATACATTCTACCACTGACCACTACTGCCTGCAATCTTATCCTTACTCATAAACAATTAAAACAAGTAAATATAATAATGGTTATTGGTCAGTGTAATAAAACTGTATGAGTTGCTTTGAGAATCTTTGAGAGTGGAGGAAACATAAATATGACAGAACTAACGGCTCTGCAGTTAAAATACGACCAGGTTAATTCCCTTTAGGTACGAACTAAGGACGTGTTAGCCATTTTTATTAGAGATCCCAATAAAATAAGGCAAGCAGTAAGTAGTGTGTTGTCAAACTGAGATACGGGAGCTACTTTTTCTATTTTATTACAGAGAATCTGTCTAATCTGGCTTATCTCTATAGTTAAAGTTAAGAATCAGTCGTTTAGAGCAAAGAGTCTAATATTTTAGCAAGGTTCTTCGTTTCGCCTCATTGTTTTCACGATGAAACTCGAGAGCACAACTACCCAATTCAAGTCATCATCAATTCTGAAAATTCCTATGGAAAACTCTGTAGCTCGAATAATGTAGGCAGACACACTACGCCTTTGTTTTTGATTAAAGGACGTGTAGGCGTCGATAATTGTATGTGGTCTTAATTCAAGTAGATAACCAAAACATGGGATCTGTCCGTGTTATCTCTCTCATTTACATTTTACATTTACAAATACACAGATGAATAGGAACGTGTCAGAGAGTCAACTCAACTCTCTAGATCTCTATACGTATACACTCTCTACTTATAGATTTGCATTTACAGTGCAAATAAAAATAGACAGGATCAAATTGACAAGAACTTTTCTTCTGTGAAATACAATAATGAGTTGAAGAAAATGAGACGACTATATTGTATAGTTATAATAGCATTATACTAATTATAATTACTCAATACAGCTAGCTAGTTGTAATTGTAATTAGTTTTCGGGGAAGTCAGACAGAGAGAAATTGAGTTTTACGCTTCAAGGTACAATATGTACGTGCATCCATTATGCACTCTGTTCGTAAATGCTCTAGACAGGCACCTACCACCACCAAACAACATGCAAACTTAGCTATTGAGGACAATGATGTTCGTTTTCAGTGCACAAAATTGCTTTTGGCTTATTTACTCCGTTTCACTCTTTGCATATTTGTACATGGAGTTATTATTGAGTGAGGTAAGGTAATGTCTACCTAAGACTACTCTCCTCTGCTAACAAAACTCACGTTAAGCTATAATCTAACAACATTTATACGAATGTGTACATACAACAAAAACAAGGCCACAGATACCTAACTAAACTAACTAAGGAAATAATAGATTACACTTTATGGCCATGTAATTGTGATAGAGAAAAGTATAGCATGATCAGAGTTACAAACAGAGACACTACCAGATTGTTAAGATGAGGCAATCATCCGTTACATGTAGAACTTTACAGGTAACGTTGCAAAAATAATTATCGCAGACAGGATGTTGCTCTTGGGCTGTGTAATAACCGAATAGCATTTAGTCCCTCGTTTTCAACTATTTATCTATACAAAATGTGCATAGACATTACTACATAAACAGAATCTGGTCTAACCACATGCAAAATCATTTATTATTATACCCAGTTCATTTTAATCTCCTGCTTAAATACAAATACATAAAAAACACCTAATAATATACACTTAAACCTATACTTGTTTTAAATAGGTAACTTATGTCTCTCCATTACATAAGATTTTAACCTTCTGCAAATACCACAAGAGAAAAGATGAATAGAAATAAGATCAGCTAAGTATTAACTCAAATAAAATGATACAAGTATTAGACAGATAAATGTGGGCATTAGCACTTCCATACAAGTTTGTAAATACAAAAGAAGCATTGTTGTTGCATATTATTGTATGGTTGTAATAAACGGAGAATAAACTGAAGTGGGTGTGGATTCGAATCCTTTAGTTAATACACAGATAGCTAATCGAATATCGTTTCGGTATTTTATATAATTCAAAGCAATGTAAAAAAGATGAAACATTACGAAGCACTCTGTTACATAGGATTAGATTAGTGTAGGAGCTTCAACAGGTGTTTTGTTCCTCACTCTGCTCATCATTGCTTTTTCTTGCTTATCTCCTTCCTCCCTTCCCCATTAGCTAGTCTTTAACATTTACATTGGCTTCGCTTGCTTTACTTGAGCTTTTTTTAATTTAAGTACTCCTCCTGGTGCACAGAGCTACGTCTTATATAGCCAACGATGGACATCATAATATGAAGCATTTTTATACCTAGATCTTACAGGTACATGTGCATCAACAGAGATAATATATTTTATCTGAAATGACTTCACATGCATCAGAGTAGTTTTATTCTATTTGACTTGATTTTTGCATGATGGATATAGGAGCAGGTGGATTACTAATAGAAAAACGTCAATGGATGAAAAAAATCTGCATGGAAGGAAAAGGAGATGGGGATGGAGATAAAAGAATCGCCAGTTAACTGCCGATGATGATGGGAAGACGTGAATTGAATGGAATTGATAGACACACTGTTGTTTGTGTATATTGTTGTGTTTCTTGTCTATGTATTATCACTTGATAGAATTGGAGACTTGTGTATGTGTGTGCAACAGAATGAAGGTTGATGTGGAAAAGGATATAAACTTACATTGAACTGCATAAGCACCTAGCTCTGCCGCAAGCTCGAACGGCACCGGTAATCTTCCTTGTAGAATATCCTGCTTGATCTGCAAGTAGAATTGATACCTGTTGTGCATACAAAACAAAAACAAGTTAGACTCCCAATATCATCATATCCAGTTCACTTCTACTCTTTTCTATTCAACAATAATAATTATTGGATTATATCAGTATTCTTGTCATAAAATTCGCACATTTAATTATTTAGATTGAATTTTCGATTTTCGTTATTGACACTTTGAGTCTGTATCCTCATCTCAGTAATAGTGATATAATATGATGAACTGATATTAATATTAACTGGATAAGTAGATAAGGAAAAGGAGTCAGTAGGTACACTCTTTACTTTATTAGATTGATTAGTTGTGGATACAAAGTAGAAATGACAGAATGATCCTACTGTTCGTACATTACAGCTACGGTAATATGATTTATATTGTCATTTATTTCATTAGTTGCTCATTGTTTAGGAGGTAGGGAATAAAAATGACGGCTAGCTCTTATACACTCACGGCACTTCGTATCAATTATTTCCAATTCCTCTGCTGAGCATACAAAGTATTTCTTTACTGTAGATGACATTCATACAACTCAATCAAGCCAAGCCAGTTCGGTTGACGTTTTTAATTTCTGTAGATAGCCATCACTAACCTTTTGTCTTTTATCTGCCTTTCCTTCATTCATCTCCTAACTATACTCTTCTACTTACTATACTAGCACTTACTACTAGCACTTATTGTTTAACCTACCTTTTGCTGTGAATTGATGTTAACAGTCCCTGTTCTTTATTTATTGCAATTATAAAGTTGTTGGCTCCTACTTCTATACACTCACTACTACATCCTAACTTGCATTCTTACATTCCCATTTAAATGTAAAAGTAATTATTACATTTTTATTTTGTTTTGTTCTTTGTACACTTTGATGACAATCAGCACGTACATGAAAATAAATGTACAAGAAAAGGCACACTTTTTACTACTACGGGATGTACTGTAATAATTTATGCATATTGTTACATTAATTATTTATAAAGGTAGGTATAACAAGGTGCAATGAGAAATGCTCTGGAACAAACATCCATTCTATAAAGAATAGATAAGTAACGATGATTTCTAATTTTCCTACTTTCTTTTTTAGACATTTAAAGATAGTTCTTATGTGTCCTGTAGGTAAAAGTGAGCCAAGGCAAGGGAAGGTAAGTCACATTTAATATTATTCTGAATAAAATTAATGAAGCTTTTAATTATAGTAGCTAAACATAAGGATTTTCCTTCATTTTCTTATTTATTTTGTGCAGTTTGCACTAACGTGTTTTTATAGATAGAGAAATAGGAAAAGATGGAGAGTAGAAGTCATTGCCCATTTTAATTTGGTATTTTGCTACCAGTTTTATAGTGAACAGCTCTCACGAACTATTAATTTACAATAATAAAATTTTCTTTTGATAAGTGAATCTGTTGCAGGAGAATAACATAATGGGCATAACGTGATCTATAGGTAGCTACGATGGTATTAAAAGCAGTAAATGCATAACCAATATTTTGATTTCAAATGTAAAACTGTACCATTTTTTCCTTCGAACAGTAAAGATAGGGAAAAACTGAGGATTTTACTATTTGAGCGAAGCCATTGAACTATGAAATTAAAGATTTGGTTTGAGGGAAATGCATTAAAATTTAGCCAGGCAAAATGTGGAAAGAACGTCATGCCTTGAGGTAAAGTGAACCCTTGCCTTAGCGTCATGTTCTCACACAATGGATTTTTTATTTTTCTTGTTTTCCATTTGCTACAGTCATACAGTAGCACTTTCGTTGCTGTTTTATTGTATTTATGACCATTCACACGGACAAGGGACAGTAACATGCAGAATTACATAAAAAACTTCTAAACTCTGCCCGTAAAATAAAATAAATGATCATATGCAAATTCTTGGGAGATTTCTGTCCTACTGTAGAGTGGTGGAAATATTTATAATGGACTTAAACACAATCTCATCTTATTGCTGCAGAGAAGTTGCCCTATACATTTTTCTGAATTTATCGTGCAACCCGCAGGAACCTTTCTCATCATCAGCGAATCTTTTTCATGTTTCACCATTTATTACACACCCTTACACACACTTCACAGATATTCCTCTCGAGTCACATTACCAGCAACTGCCACCATAAAAGCTTTGCCGAGATAAGCTTTCCGTACAAATCATCCCTGTAACTAACTTTTTCCATTATAAGATTAAAGCAGCAGCTCATTCTGTCAGTGATATCAAAGAAATTCATTTGATTGTCACCGCAGATACAGTCTAAATGTCAGAATCTCTATCTCTTTCAATTATCTGCATTTAAAGATTTTGTCCTTCCTTACATGACATGACATTTAAAATTTTTCAGCATATAATATTTTAATATTTGCAACATTCTTACTTGTGGCAATACGTGACTAATTTTCAAAACTATATTTATTTGATTTTGTTCTCTTCCTGTTCATATTTTTTGCAGTTTCTTTAAAATTGTGGCACTAATATAATTAGATACAAAACTCCAACTCTTTTTGTAATGAAAGGTTAGTCTCAAAGAAGTATTGATTGCGTCAATATTAAGATGAGTCTACGACAAAATACTTTAAAATATCACAAGAAAATATCTGCACAAATTTTTCTGCACCCTGCCTCTACCTTCTTTATAGTATTCAATGTTCTCAGTTGATAATTTAAGATTAGGATTGCTAGCAGGCAAGTAATTACTAAATAAAAGTTAACTACCGTCAGTCATATCACTTTTTTCAGTTATTACTTAAGTTTTTTCTTAAAAATCGGCGACTCAAATGGGAATTCAAAGCAAAAGTGGGAGTGTACATATTTTTCAGCTTTTTATCGTTGTAAAATTTTACTTGACAGACTGACGCGACGTGATGTGGACAAGACATGCGGAAGGACAAAGCTTAAGAAAGGTCTAAGCAGTTTTGCCTTACGTTTGATTCTTTTGTTAAGGTACGGAAGTTGCAGTTTTACCGTGGCCATAATTTTTTTAATCACAATAAAATTGTTCAAGTTGTGTTACTCCTCAGGTTACGTAATGAAGAAAGCAGAAGATATTCTCTAAGTACAATGACCATCGTATATAAGTGCAAACTGCATCATAGTTAGGATTTGGGATTACCGTTTTCCTTGTCCTAAGAATAAGAAGTATTTTTGACAATTGCATTTCATGTGGAGAGATATTCGTGAAAAAGAGTTTTTAAGTTATTTCTTTGATCTGCCCATCTTTTGTAATAGCGTACACTTACATTATTAAAATGACATAACATAACTAGGGACAAGGAGTGTTGCTTTTACAGAGAGTGATGATGATGAGGTGCATAGTCCACTGGATGTCCATCACTTGTACGAAAAGAAAAGGAGTAAAAACCTTTCAACACATTCTACAACACTCTTCTCCATTTACATTAGCAAAAATTGCGAATTGCGACGCACGCTAATGATGCCTTTTAAATTCTTGACAACTTCAAGGATTTTAACAATGCGAAGGCTACTTATTTTACGAGTGAGCATGAATGAGCATACATACACATACAGGTTATGTATTTACCGACTCAATTTATTATGAGTTAAACAACTCAGTCTTGTAGTCTCATTCCTCATCTCCGTAAAGATTGTTCAGAACTGTGCCTATTTACTTATCTACTACGGACAAGTGCAAAAATCTAACTAAATTATAATCTACTAAGATTATAATTTAATATTAATTAGGGCAACATCGTTATAATAAAAAGCGAAATTGAATTGACGATGTAGAAAATAATGATACGCGAAAATATTTATTGGATGTCCATCACTTGTACGAAAAGAAAAGGAGTAAAAACCTTTCAACACATTCTACAATGAATTGACGATGTAGAAAATAATGATACGCGAAAATATTTATTGAAACTATATTCACTATAGATATACGATATACAGGCCTTCCTTATTTCCCTGATGAGTGTAGTTGTTAGAAAAAACGGTTAGAAAATCAGCCTTACCGGGTAATCTCTTCTAGGAGTTTACAAGGATCTGCAGCATAAAATTTGACTCCGAAATACAATGTGAATGGTTCCGTTCCTGAAATTGAAAGAAAATAAATTAAATACTCATTCATACATACAGCATATCTTCTTAACTTCATACACATCATTTTAAGAGCTATGTCTGACTATTTTCAAGAAATTGGGATGTGGGATCTACCTGTTGCGTTGTCTGTCTAGTGTCTATGTAAGCCCTTCTGAGGCCAAAAATCTATTTAAATGCACACCGTACTCCGCTGGTAATGTAGTTTCAGCTTAATTGCTTTCGTTATGTCTCACTGTGCTTTGTTTACTTTAACTCTTTTTAAGAATAGTTACAATTACAATTAGCATAATCGTCGGACATTAAAACAATGCGTACATTCAATGCACAAGTAGACATGTGGATGCACTGAAATAACGTTCGAAAGCAACTTGTCTAATCCCTACCTAACGCATTACTTACGCTCGCTCAAGGCTTACTTGTTTGCTTTCTTTATTTTTCATTGTAATCTTCAATATGAGCACCATTTCAAATTCTGACCAGGGTGTTGCTTGCTGGTCACCAACTGGTTTTTTAAATGAACATTTGAGACTTACGGAAGAATTCAGCTTGAGTTATTCTCAAGGTAGGAATTAATACTCTGNAGCTTGAGTTATTCTCAAGGTAGGAATTAATACTCTGTTTACTTATTCTAAGGTGCATTTAATGACTACCCTTAGTTTTCAACAACTATTATATCTAATATGCAATTCTACCAAATGTAAGCATATATATAATAATATATAATGATATATAATATAAGTAAGGCAATGATTTTGAAGTAAGTACCTATTATATTATTTTCTGTAATATAGCAAGGTTGTACTATGCAAGTAAATAGTTTTGCAGATGCAGATACATCACATCTCACAATTTTACCCTAAAGTATTTGCAAGTTAGTAGTAAAATGGTAAGTACGTGAGTAAGAAGATAAACAATAGAACTGTGATTGCTCTCTCTCTCGTATTCGTCCTAAACAGTGTAATTAGCTTAGAAATGATGTGAAGCCTAACTTTGAAAATTATTACACTTTTACAACAGTAACTCGTGAAATAGAGAGGAGAAGTGTTACCTCCCTGCAGACAGTTCTAATTGTAAGTTTTCTTTGCTTTATTACCCACCTTAGAGTGTACATAGTAAAGTAGGGTCATTAAATGCATTACTGAATGTAGAATCGTGCTCCGCTCTTCCTCTGGTGTCATTTTCTCTGTTTGAGTTGCAAAGTAAAGAAATCGTTGCAGTCACAGACAATGAAAGGGAAAATATATGATCCAAGACTAGATTTCCAAAGAACTAAATGCTAAGATGCATACAAAGCTGGTAATGACACACAATTATAAAATGGAAATAATTGTTATAATAACCTGCACGTGAGTCACAGCACACTTCATTTCTATTTTATTGTTTATTAGAGTTAAAAAGTTAAAATTCCTGATATAGATAATGCCAGGGAATGATTTAGCATTTGTCTACTAAGAATAATGCAATATCCCATAAAGAGTCTTCAAAGTCCCTTTCTAAATCATTTGCAAACTATGAATTTCTTTCCAAAAATGTTCCTTAATCACTCTTAAGATTTTAATTGTTATCTTGTAGATTGTAGGTAATTACTTTATGTAGGGTGATACGTGAAAAGTGAAATTGAACTTTTTAAACGGTGTAATTTAGCCTGTCCCTGTATAAATAAAAATTTAATCTGTTCAGTTGTGATTTACGCATTTTTTAAATGAAGTTGCATTATACGCAGTCTTTTTGTAATTGAGAAATGTAATTTGTGTATCAAAAGAAAATTGATAGCTATACTTATGGGATTCGGCTGGTATTGCCAAAACCTAATGTATGCAATGTAGAAGAAAGATTTTCGAAGATGCCAACGTGGATGTCTAGAATGACACGTATTCTGGCTTCCAAATGCAAAGTAACTAATTAAGATAAGAAGGGGATTCTATTGTGAATTCCATTGTATTTATTTTGTATTGCACACTTCTGTCTGTCTAATGCCTCAACTCGTAAATAATTTTTGCATATGAAAACAATAATTAAGCTGTACAGAATCTAACGCACAAGTCTCCATTTATTACAACAATGCACACACAGAGTGTAATTGTATGCGATGTAAAAGAACTTTCGTGCTCTCAGATGGCGATTCAGAATTTAATTTGAACAGAGATGCCTTGGGTGAATAGAAATATTAACATGCAGATTAGGGGCTATTTTCTTTGCGTTTTTTCACTTCTTCATCAACATCATCCTTGTAACACACTAACCTATCTGGAATTAAAAGCTCCTTGTATTACATTACAAATTATCTGCGATGACTATGTGCAAAAAATAAACTAACAATGCTCACGATCATCTTAAATGTAACTATACTGCCCAGAGTGGTGTAGTTTAAAGTCCATGGGCTCTGGTTATACCCTCAGAGCGTGCTATAATTAATAAGATGTGAAAACGAGTAATATATTATGAATCACTCTGATTCTACATACAAGAAATCCGGATATGGATACTAATGATACCTATACCGTAACCCAGATCCATGGATAGCTGTATGTTGTATGTACGTTGTGAGACGAAGATTTGAAAACTACATGACAATTTATACCGATAGTTTGGCTACCAATATGAAAACTATTGTTAACACAAATGCTTTGTATCTATAATAGAACCTGATTGTCCATTTAACGAAATCAAAACTGACATGAATACAAAAGGCAGATCGGTTAGCGTTCTATTTCGATTTTATTGTATAACAATGAGCGTTTAGTGAGGATAGCTAAGCATTAGATTTTTCTTTTGTAAAGATTTAATGAGAGAATACTCGGTCAGAATCATTTTCTATTTTATTTGTATATAGCACTGACCTGAAAATGTGAATCCTATTCGGGAGCACATCTTAAAGACCGCAAATTATTCACAATCGCATACAATTTACGACACGATATGGGTATCCATTTACTTTATTTACCACTTAAGTAAGAAGAGATAGCAGAATGACATTTATTAGCAATTGTGATACGTTTTAGGATAAATTCACAGAGGAAGTTTGGGTTCTGTGACGTTGTTCGTTGCTTTTAGTGCAATCACTTTTATTATAGATATAGTACATGTGTGGTAGGTAAAGCTGTAGTAATCTAGTAATTACACCTTTTATAGCCGGTATACATTTTTGCATGTCCTATTTCTTGAGTTGAGTCCTTCAATTCAAAAATGACAAATTCAGAAAGTGGGAAATCCCTCGACAATTGCAAGACTAATAGATCACGCATGTACTTTATAAAGAGCAATTAGGAGTGAGTCTAGGAAGTCTTTACTCGCCTATCTATCTCGTAATTCACTATTTGACGCTTTTAACCAGAAATAATTTGTAATTCGTCATCCACTAAAAGACTTCATCTCAGACAGCCTGACACTTTATTTCAATGCTCTTGATAACTTAAGGTCTCCATTTTCTCTGGTACACAAACACACGGATAACATATTTTGTAACTTTGTCAATGTAGATAGACTTATAGACACTCAATTTTTAGAGCTTGGGTAGTGACGGTGGATGTCTGAATAATTTTTTTCAAAGAAGGCAAAAAAGATAGACTCACCTTCCAACTGTTTGACGACCTTCTTCCCCGGATCCAACCAATGCTGAAACAAAAGAGAAAAATCTATTATTTAAAGAACACATTATAGCTTATAAAATTATTATAAACAGTTAAAGGGTGGATCTTCTCATTTTATCATCATCAGCTGAACATTATCAGTCGAGTTGTACAGTAAGAAAACAAATGAGTTCCGTAGGGTAAGTATCTTCACTACAAATAAAAGCTGTTCAGTGATGTAATTAATGAAGATAATCAGTAAGGATAAGGCAGCATGCGAAATGAGCTGTCATGTCATTCGAGACTTACGATCGCACACGAAGTGAATAATGCAACATTAGCTTCTCTTATTAAAATGTATGAGGCACTCAATCTTTAAGTCAAACTGCGATATGAATGTACTTAAATAGTAAACGCTTAGTAGGGCCTTTTATTTCTATTGATGTAGATAGTATATACGAATGCAAAATGAATTTAATATACACGAAAAACCATATCATTCCACATTACACAGTATACTATATTATTGTGTAGTGTAGATAAATCCGAAAGCTATTTTATCTTCTTGGTAATCTTAAGAAAAGAAACGCTGAAAAACTTCTTATGAGATACAGTTCACAGATATTTGCATATTAAAATTGACGTATTAATGTTGAAATTAATTGATGCCTCTAAACGTTTAATTGTGAGTGAAATGAATGTTAGCATACATTATTGTTACATCTAACACTTTCATTAGATATGCCTCTTTGAGACTGAGATGGAAATTACTTTGGCAAATGTACACTACCATATAGGCATAGAACATTTGTATACAAAAATCTACAATTCTTACTACGTCACGATATTTATTTACACTAATATTTATTTACAATAGTAGTATCGCAGTAAAAAATGCACAAAAATTAAAAATATTATTTTTCTCTATACTGTTTGAGGCATTATTTTCTTTGAGAATCTTGGTTATCAATTTGATTAAGCCTGAAGGGCTGAAGGGCATTTACTTTTGGGGGTATCTTTCCAAAATGATCATAATTAATATTACTGCAAGGGAAAAATTACGAATTTTTGATTTTTGCGTGTTTCCGTAATATTATTGCCGAATTACAATGTAGCTATCACCCACTCACGGTAAAAAGAAATTCTGGTGTTTTGCAGTATAAACTATTAATAAATTCAGAACATTGTGATGAAGTGATAATGATAGATGTTTATAGTAATACCTACACCTTTTGGTGTTAAACATAGAGAAAGAAACTTAACTGACAAGATAGACAATTGAAATGAGGGTTGAATGTTTGCTAAAGAGAGTCTGATAAAATTCATGTTAGTCAAATACACGAGTATTGTGTATTTACTGTTAGTTAGTACATTACAGCCACGTATGTACTTAGATTTAGAGCAATCAAAGAAAGTCTTAAAGGCTTGAGCCAATATTTACTGTGAGCATATTCTCTGTTGTACACTTTATTATACAGCACAAACACAGAGTTAATTGATTCTAAATCAGCTATGGCTCTATTATTATGACATAATACCATTTATGTAAGTAATCATAGGTATTTGTACAAGTAAAATCGAAACCGACTACCGTCCTTTCGTTTGTAACGAATCAACAAAATATGCATGCATACTACTAACAAACAGCCTTCATTCTTCAAAAGATAGTAAACATGACCAATTAATGCTTTGTAAAATTTATTGCCAGTACTTTGTAAACATTAATATTGGAGGATTGTGAATTTATTGAATGAAATTCCTACCTTTTTAGCATGCTAAAGGTTTTAAATTATCTTTATAATGAGATGCAATATATTTTGCATGTATTTAGAAGTGTAATATTATTTATTCTGTATGAATTTACATGTTTTAGTAAGAAATAAGAATACAATATCGATAGTGTAAAACGTAGTCATGATCTTTAGTTGTGAATGAATGAAGCTAAGTATTGCGTATAAGTACTATGCATATAGAAAACGCACTGTCTGTCTGTTGGTAAGGGGCATTAACATATGACATTAAATTATTCCTCATCACGATTGAGCCACGTCTTGTTATTTAGTTGATGATCGAATCGTGTAATATTTGACCCAAAGGCTGTCAACACTTTGACAAATGGACATGGAATTTCTAAAAGATCCTCAACTCATAAGCAGGGTGGAAACTCACACTGTGCTAACTATACATAGTAATAAATAATTTACAAAGACAAATTTTTTAATTTAAGCATAAAGTTAGAAAGATATCTCAACTTTGAGTACATACTGTCATCTAATAAAGATTTTATTTCAGACAGAACGTATTTTAAGTCGTAAAGAATACTTTCGGACTGAAAACTTTGTTTATCAATTTAAAAGCTTTTGCTGAATTATTTGTATTCCTATATTATTTCAGTACTAATATACACAGGTTTCTAAATTTTTCGTAATTCTTTTTTAATTCATTTTTTAAATGGGACCACTGTTGCAATAAATATGGTACTGCCGAATGAGTTTTAACTCACTGCGAAGCAAGTGCCAGTGCTGTTTAAAAATGACTACAAATGTCTAGAGAAGCGTCACTAATTCCAGTTGTCTATATATTTCAAGTAGGTACCTATAAATAATGGACCATGTTCGCAATTTGTAGTACAGACGCAAATCCTAAATGTTAATTAGCGTCTGCGAACAAGACAGAGTTTTGTGAATAAATGTAAACTATTATTATTTATTTAGCACATAGGAAATGTAGAGTCGTTGGTTTTGCAAACAAAAGGCTATTAGAGCATCCAATTTCCAAAAGTTAGAGATGCAAATTGTTTGTTAGTTGAAGAAAATATTTCATGTTTAATAATAGTTATGATGATGATGGTGATAAATATTTATGTACACAGCAGATTGCTAACAAGACTCACCTTCAGTTGCGAAAACCTTCGTTTCTGTTCTATGCTATTAGCAGCAATTATGTAACTGCGTATGTTCAGAGTGTGTGTACACACGTTCATAATTTATATTTAAAAAGATTTAATCGTTTATGAATGTAAAACTTACCGTTTGACCTGTATTGTCAATGAAACGGAGTCCAAAGTATGCCGTCTCAATTAAATTCAAGTGCTTGAAGACATTATCCAACAATTCCTGCCCTGTGGATGTACTCTGGAAATAAAACAAAAGATTCACTTCATTAGATAACATCATCAAATGAAAATGCAACGTTATAGAATCCTAATTTACGAGCATTTATAACAGTCGAATGGGGCATTATTAAGCAATCAAGTGTAAATATCCGTCCGCAACTACAACATGCCATTAAAATAGATAAAGACTAAATTATAAAGCCTTCATTTTATTCAGCCACATAATCACACCAACAACAACAAGGAGTTAAATAACGGCCACAGTATTTATGTGCATGAGAGTTACTAGATCTCTAACTGTAAACACGTAATTATTATGCATGCTCTAGTTTCGTACAAATTGATTAGTTGTAATTGTGCGCAATTAAACAAGCATTGTTAACGTTAATTGTCATCGTTCCTTTACTGTGTGCAATTGTAATTAACTGTAAAAAATAAGCCTCACCCAAAATTAATAGCTGATATAAAAAAGAAACGTTAATTCCTTTAATGACATGCCTACCTCAAGACAAACTTTACCTTATTCCTAACCTACTCCTTTCTGTGTACATCCAAATAGTGAACCGTAGTTGTCTTTCAATGAATTAACAAATAAAGGAAATGTAAAAGAAAACGTCATCATCTCATAATTAAATGGAATCTTTTTTGGGTGCGTGACAGCGACAAAAGTATCACTATGAGCATTGATTACCTTTAATGTACACTTTATTCTGATAGACCCACACTAGATTAAGGTACCTAACTAAAAAAGCTATCTGTGCCACAAGACAGTACACTGAAGAGAAGAGAAGATGTAGTTTATTTGCCATGTCAAATGCATAATCGCACCAAAATAAAGACATGGAAGAATAATACGAGGTGGGGGATTAACCAGATAATTTTATTGTGTTGATTGTACTTTGATGAAGTGAATGCAGCCTTATAGGAAATTTTAATTCTAAATCCAATCATTACAACACGAGACATTTAGTTGTGACTCAACTGTGTACGCACCCTTAGCAGAAAGTTATAATACATTGACTATAGGTAGACATTAAATAAATGATTGGTTATGGCCCCAGCTAAAGTACCTGACAAATAGCTGTGAAATGAAAATCACCAGAACGAATTGAGAAATAAAAGTAGCATTTAAACATAGAGTCCGCATTTCACATTGCAGCAACCAAGTATTTAGCATTTGAGAACAATGACTTGACTACATGTAGATTGTCACTCGTGAAATTCCATAGCCCAAAAGTATTTGTTTATACAGAAAAGGTATGCGCCTAATTCTTCTACCTTTTGTTTCTAATTTCTAATGCACACAGTTTAACACAGTCTCATTATTAGTTACTCCGTGTAGAGAAACAGTAAGAAAATTAACTGATAGATCATATGGTAAAGTCTACGTGCACGAAAAATCCTAGTTAATAATATGATTAGGCTTTAAGTTATAATATAAAACAGTAGAAAAGAGGGATCTGGAGGGAGTGTGATAGATAAATACGAGATTTGTATCTTCTAAGCTGACTGTCACATAAAATTCCGCCAAGGAATTGCAAATGGGATTTTTCCATTTGAATACTCACATAAAAACCGTTTAGCTTTAGTGCAGCATGGGTAATGGGAATTAATGTTTTCATGCTACACTACTGTTATTTATTTATACAGAGATGGTCATCAAGTTAGACTTAAATGGTCACAACATAGTAATCATCTTATCATATAGCTCAGTAAATGTATAGTAGCCTAACAGAATGAATAGTGTAGATGCAACTATAATATTCTTCTTCTACCTGGTTTCTTTGGCGTGGCTTATTATTACAAATGCCCTGACGTCCGTGGCCTGTCTTCCTAAAGCATCAGCAAAACAATTCAACAAAGGCAAATAAAGTGCAAGAGAGAAAAACAAAAATACCTAACCTAAATGTGCAACATTTCATTGGCTTATTATTGCAAATGCCCTGACGTCCGTGGCCTGTCTTCCTAAAGCATCAGCAAAACAATTCAACAAAGGCAAATAAAGTGCAAGAGAGAAAAACAAAAATACCTAACCTAAATGTGCAACATTTCATTCTTGCTTGCTAGGCATTATAAAATATGAGACAAAATACGGACACTGTAGCAGTTTAGTGGGAGATAAAGAAAATTAAAAGCATGTATATAGTTAAATACTAGCATCCTGGCGAGATACGCTAATGGAGCTAATGAATCTACAATCAGATGAAGATAAAACATATTGCAATCTGCACAGAATCTTAAAAGGCTTAGAAATCTCTAGTGAAAACTCTCCTTCTTTGCTCTTAAATTATTGCCATTTAGTTATTACTTTATTTATCATGTTTGAAAAACGGCATGTCCCTAAAAGTACACAGATTTGCTATTCGCTTGACCCAAATTAAAGCAATGTCCATAAAAATTCATTCTCTCTCCCTAGAAGACAGACGAACGACACACTAACTTAATGCCAACATACTGTAATGGAACTCATCTCATTAACTTCCATTAACTTTTGTTTTATTTACTTGATTCATCCTATAGTGTGCTTTAGATCAACATATAAAATCCTAGCCATAAATTATACTCTTAATACATATGCATAGAGATAATAAAAATTATTTAGAGATCTTTTTTATAATTTTTATTATAGCAATGGAAGACGAAGTGAAAGAAGAAGATGGGATTGACGATGTGGCGCTGACTAATTGTCTTCGCTTTTAAGAGTATTAGAACTGATGAGAATATTTTTGCACTGAGCAAAGAAAACATTCGCTACATTTTATTGCTAATTCATTAGACTGACTGTTGTAGGTGATGTAGGATATTCTTAAAGAACATGCAACATGAGATCATTTAATTTTTCTGTTTACCTTTGTAATTTAATTTTTACTACTCTGTATCACAGTTCTTTATTACAAATCCAGTCAAATTGAGTTATAAATTATTTGTCTACAAGAGCCACAACGTTTTTATGTGACACTGTGGGCGAAGTCTATTGAAAAACCTGATGTAACTTGAGACGTCTTTAAAATCTCTGGCCAACGAAACCAAATCTCATGTTCTTCTATTCTCTCCCTCCATGTAAGCTATATGGCTCATTGATTTCAATGTGTACACACTAAAATGAACACTATTCCACTATGTCTACATCAGAGAATAACATTGATACTTTTCCTTTGCCTAAATGTTAATTTTGCCGATAGAGAAGAAAAATGCAAATATTTTACTGCTGTGGCGGAAATCTTTATGAATATTTACATTGAATTGAATAATACACAGGAATAATTAGCTAGCTTTTAATTAGCCAAGGTTGCAAAACCACCTGACAATGAGCAAAATGAATTGGTTCAACTTCACATCTCTCTCTCTGCAATATATTGGTTATGCAAATTCTGAACACTTGGCTTTTTATGAACTGTTAGCCGAAATGTTAGCCAACAATAAATACACTTCAGATAAAGTTTATTGCTATCGCATGGAGTTAATTTTCTTTAATAAAAATTCATAAACTCATAAATGTTAAACCTGCATTTGTCTATTTAATGAATTTCCATCGATCCCATTCAATATTCAGAAATGTTGCACTGCCCAGACACAAGTACATAAATGGTACCTGCTGCATTGGTGCCCATTGATAAATTGAGAGCTATTACGATTATTTCTTCCTATCCTTTGGGTGCAGATTAGAATGTAGAAATATTAATGTATAATGCTATTAAATACTTAGGCACCTACGCTACGACGTACACTTACTGATAGATAAGTGATAACTAATTTCCCAATAGTAATTATGCAGACCATAGTGTCAGGAGGCCGGTCTGCAAGGTTTGCTTAAATGAATCTCATTGAAATGAGAAGGCTTGCCAGATTCAGAGGAAAGGTAAAAGAGATAAACTGATCTCTCTCTACGCGCAGTTAGCAAAAGAATTTTAAGGGAAGGATTTATTTATTAAATTCTTTTCTCTGAACGGGGTTTGTCGCTATTGCCAAAAATAGCTGGAGCATTGTACTCTGAGAGTGGAAAGAAAGAACCTCCTCCATTGTGACTGCATAGCTTAATCCTAGTGACATAAGACACTGTAATACGTCAACCTGTCGACTTGTCAAAAGAAGGTGATTCAAAAGTTGTAGGACATAGTTGAAGTCATGAAGTCAAAGAAGAACTTCTGTAGAGCAGAGAGTAACCCCTGAATTGGCGATGAATTGACTTGAATAGAAATGAAAGTAAAAACTGAAAGGAGTCTGTAAGCACATGCACATTCATCCATAATGAATCAGTATAGAGGGACTCTTTTAAATAATAACACAACGGTTAGGTTAGTTATCCAATTTAAAATACTACACCACATCACACATTAAACATGTACATGCTAAAGAATGTCAGTTATGCCTCAGCTTAAAACGAATAAAATTATAGATGCACTCATTTAAGATTAGGTACAGTGTCTATATGCAAAAAGGTCTTTGTGTGTCCCAATCCCCATAGTATAATAATAGTGGGCTGCTTTGAGTGAGTCTGAAATGAACTGCTGAACTGAAATTGGGCTTGTAGTTAAATGCTATGACAGATTCTGATTTTGAATTGCTGTCTACCGCCTGTCCGCATCACAATACGGAAAAAGTCTCATAAGAATACAATAGACTACAAAATGCAATACAATAGTCATCGTTATCGATATCTTTCTTCGCTTTTCGCCTGCTCAATCCAACTTAACCTGCTGCTGCTCGCTTATACTTGTCTTAGCTTATTTAATACCCCCACATAGAAATGCAGAGAGAGGGCCTACCTAAGTGGAAAATGACGACGTTGCGCAATCATTAGCTGTGTTAGACAACATTCAAGTAACTTCACAAGACAAGCTAAATGTCTTTTGAAGAGTCATGGGAGAAGGATGCCTATCAAACCAACGCAACGGCATCAATTTCATCCCTTTTCCCTATCTTCACAGCTCACGTTAACAATAACCATCCCATTTTATTAGTGTACCTACTTACCTTATTTACTTATTTTGATAAGCCCAATATAAAAGACTACCTAATATGTCCCTTAAGAAACAGACATCTCAAAACATCAAGAAAAACAGTAATCATTGAATATAAGTATTGTGAGATTCATTAAGCATCCGCATTTCGCTGCACCTGCCTTTATCATTGCACACCACTAACAAAAAGGGTAATAAACAGTCACCAGTCACAATCACTCACAATAGACTAATAGCTGGTTTACTGTGTTAATGGTAACATACTTTATGAACAACAATAAGTGCATCAGGCAGGATGCATGTGTGCAATTTTTGCGAAGAATATTCAATACAATTTAAAACGCCTCTTTAATTTAATACAGATTCCAATTTTAATTGCTAGTAGAATACAGCAGATTTGAAATTCTAGAGTATTTATCTAATGATAACAACTCATAAGCTTTTAACTGAGTGAAGTTTAAAAAAAGGAAAGTACCCCCCCTTCCAGTTAATCTTTAATTTTGTCCTGAGTTTTAATCAATTTATTGTTAAGCGTAGTTTACTAACTATATGTTATAGGTATATTTAGTAATAGTACTGCATTTGCTGAACAATTGTGTAGATTCGTACAATGAATAAGTTTATAGCGGCCGAGTAGAAAGCATTAAATCTTTCTATATGGGCTGAGTTATAATTTAGAAATATTTTCGTGAATAATGTTATGGGGCATATCAAAATTCAAAGGGATAGGAGATTGCATTGAGGCATAGGAAATGAGTAAATCTCGAAACCAGAAACTTTTACTTTATATCAAGTGAAGTTCGTAGCCTCGCCCTATTCACCTGCATTAATTTTATGGATTTCCTTGGAGCATAAAAGAAATAAAGGGTGCCTTGTGTTTATCGTTTACTTGACTTTTGCTTTAGCTTTTCACTAGGCTGGAATAAATTCCAAAAGTTAGACAGTGTAAGTCTGGCTGGCTCAGGCTTCGTTATTCCTGATCGCTGGGCTGCACCTCCTGAGTGGATAGCTATACATATGAAAATGCAATCATAAACACTTATTGCATCGGAGCATATATCTTTCAAAAATCATAAGCTGAAACACGCACTCACATAAATACCTAAATACAGATACAGGTAAGTGCCTACCTAAGGTTCGGATGGAAAAGGCATACATTTACTTGTCTAGAGAGCTAAGTAATGTATTTACTTTCAGAGAATAAAAAGTGTGGGGAAAGAAAAAGATGATTTAAGAGCGGAGTGTATTAACACATGGAAATTCATTTATACATTCCATTCATTATTTAGGAGTTGCCTACCTACTGCCCTTACAATAATTGAGGAAAGGATATAAGTAGCTCCATTCTATAATTATCTTCCCAGTTCTGTTCCTTAGAAGATTAGAACTATTTTCAATACTGTCAATAGAGTAGCTGTAGCTCTAAAGAATGTTCATGTTCTGGAGGGGTGTGTACTTTTCCTAATCATAATCACAGACACAAATCTATTTCTGAAATGTTTGGCATATTTTCCGGAAAACTGTTAGCTTTACTTTGTTACTTTGTTATGGATGTAGTTTGGACAGATTTTCTGACAAGATTTGATAAACGTATCAATATGCATGTGAACACGATGTTCTTTGTATATTAAAGCATGAATGCTCACGGAAGAGATTAATTGAGATAGTAATTATTCCGTATGCTCTTAAAAGAAAGGATTATAGTGCTAGAGACTTGGTTTAGTAAAACGAGATTAATCGTCGGATGCTGTTTATGTCTACTACGCTTTTTCTGATAGGTAACAAAACTTATTCATCAATTACAGATACGTTCGTGTTTATAGTCAAAAGTTTTTTTTTGTCATTGCGTTAGTTGTGTAATTTGAACATTTGCATTATGATACATGCTTTTTATCAGTCGTGTGTGTTTCTGCCGCTAAACCTTTGTTTCAACTGATAATTTAAGTCGGCGAAGGAATAATTTATCCGTAAGTTACGTAAGAGTGAGTATCAAAGCCTTGTTTCATCCATTACAGAAATGAATGTAGAGGGGTCACAGGTCGGGAAAGTATCCGCAGGGCTCGTAAACTATATAATTACATCGGCGCACTCCCTCTCATTTCATCTCGTCTCAGAGAAACTCATATTCTCCCCGTAAAAAATTTATGATGGATTCTACCCGATAAGAGGAACATGCAGTATTATGTGGGATCTGACATATCCGACTGCTCTAATGTACCTCCTACCTAATACTGTACGTGTACTGTACTTATCCTTAGTGCACCATATTACTTCTTTATGCAACAAGTACTTTAGTTAGTCAAATCATCATCCTTAAACATTACGTAAAGATACAGTGAAGAATTTCTTCACAGACTAACGTTTAACTCATTTTTCAGAGTATTTAGGGCGACTTGCTCATGCAAAGCCTCAATGAAATATAACCATATGAATGATGCATAATTCATAAGAATGTCTAAACTCAACTTTTAACAATAAATTCTATTCCATTATGAGCATCTTCAACAAGAATATTATTAGTAACTACCAAGAAGTAAGCAAAAACTTATTTATTTGCACTTTTTATTGTAGACAGTAAAGAATCTAAGACATTAGATTTTAGCTTTCCTCATTTTCTGACAGATTTACATTATATTACCAATCTATTCAAGATTTATAGAGCATTACACAGTTTGCATTGCTTTTGTGGAATTTTTGCCTAAAAATTAAGCATTAGAGTCTAACTCTCAAACTTAATTCCATAAAATTGTAAACAAATTGCAACTCATATAACTATACTGTACTGAAGGTGTTTGAAATAACACGTAGCTTATTGTCTGCAGTTTTTAGTGGGACACTGACACTGTGAGATTATGTAGATACACTTTTCAATAAGCTACATACCCAGTTAGATAGGTGCATCTCATTTACATGATATTCGCACGACGAGGACTGAAAACATGAAGAGAGAATCAAGTCAAAGTCAAGTCAAGATGCTTACTCACGCGTAAGAATGTTTACAAAAATTGACCAGAGATAAAATAGTGCGAGTCTGAAACTCGTTCGTCTTGGTTTAGGGCACTTTTCCATTTTAAAGATGCAAACTGTTAGTAACAATGAGAGAGTGAATAAGAATGGTAATAGTATATGGTGGATGATGGTATGAGGCTTGCGCCCATATCTATTCAACAAATAAATAGTAAAGAACTTTTATTCTTGCAGCATCTCTCCTCTCGACATTAATGCACCCTAAATTCTCAACAACAAGATCAATGGAACAGATCACAGGCAGACAATAGTCAAAAGAGAGGCAGGCAGTGCTGAAGATTGTGTGAAATATGTTCTAGAGGCTTATTACAGACGTTTACTTTTTGAGACATTGAATTCCCACAGCCAGAACTCATGCAAAGCACAAACAATCCCTCAGTCACTCACTCTGGGACACAATATAAACGTCTGCCAAGCGAGGAACCGACGAGCCAACGACCCAATTTGGAGAAATTGATAGCTATTTCTCATCGTCATCTTCTCACCTCACCTACATTCAATCCACACACCAATAACAACAGAAACAGCACGCAAACTGAACTAAACCAGAAGTATGGCTATTATTACAAACAGAAAATCTACACAGAGGTCCATCATCATCTCATCAAAGATTGCATTCAGTACATAGGCACACAGCGTAGTTTTAAAAGTTACTAAACCATGTCGTCTCCTACTCTAATGCAGAATTGCAGACATACTCCTACAACAAATCGCCTGTTTACTTTTCACAAAAATTATTCTATACTCTCCTCTATATGTACATGCACTTTTCTATTCTAAATGAGTCTCATCTGAAAAGAATGCATGGAAATGAAGAATCCACGAGAGTATAATATTATGGTCTGGTCGAGTTATACACTTCGAACCTTACATAGAGTTAGTTAACTTTAATAATAATAATTGTAATTACAGTTACGGTTCCACCATTTCTAATTCTAAGGTAATGAATCATTATTGGCTTTCTATGTAAATTGTCAAGACAAGCATATCTTCCAAAGAAAGATCAACTTTGCACTATAATAACTTGTACTTTGTACAGCGTACAGCTATGTATGTGGGTTAGACTCTTACACTAGGTTAGGGATCCACACTAAAACAAATTCGGCTGAACCGTATGCCATGCCTTATACATTTCCTATTTACTATACTAAATACCATAAAATGCCTAATTGTGACTGTATAGCTGTAAAGATTTAGTTTGTGAAATATCATGTTGTTTGCAAAGCTCTTGGGTCCGGTTCTTCTCTACTTAAACAGTCAGAGTCATAGCCAAGGAGAGCAAAGGGCACAATGTCCATCGTTACTTATGAAAATGATCGAGCACATTCGTGCGATGCAGATTCTCATTATTCCTTTTCAGTCCCGGCTGGTTTGTCGTTTTAAGTTATTATAGCCTTATTTAAACCCATATATCTCTTCGAGAAATCTCAAATGACATTTTTATTTCTCTTTGCTAATTTGTAGGAAGCGAAAACAAAATTTACTTTTAGGTGATACACTTATGTTATGTTATCTATTGCATACTAACAAGAAATATCCACATGCTATATGTAGTACTAGTAGCACTACATATAAATATTCCTGTAACATCCACCACCAACTACCAACCATCGTATTTTATCACCTGTTTCTTAACAAATGAAAGAGAAACTGTATTTATGAATGAATTGCCATGTTTTGCTGTTGAAAAAAATCCTCATTCACTAATTTAAAACAATGACACATTGCGTCAACAACAGCCAGAATGCTAATCGGCCGTCACAAAATACTTTCTTTATCATCATTGCGCCATAATAGACAAATATTCTACAGACAACTTCCATTTGTTCATCATTCCCTTTTCCATAGTTATCTGAGGACATCTTATGTGTGAAGTCAATCAAATCCCTCTGTGTACCTGTCAACGTGTCAACTCACTAATTCGGTGGCACTCACCTCAAATAAGCACAGCATGCCTCCATATCATCTTTTCTTTTCAACTTGACAACATCTTCAGACTCTGAACTTCAAAGAGTTCATCTAAACTGTCATTCCGAATTAATAACGCATGTCTACCATTTTTCAGTCTGAATTTGACTTTTATCATTCAACCACATTTTTATGGATATACTTATTGATATTTGATATATTTTGAATTCCTAGACATGGAAATCAACACTACATTAAGCCATCTGTTATTAACCCTGGGTCCATAAAATATTAATAACTAAAAAAATAATTTACAGTTAAGAAATGCATCAAAATAAGATTCTTTTCGATCAATTTGAGATAAAGTAATTTTACAGGAAATGGTCATTCATTATCATTACTATTACATAAGGAATTAAATTCTAGAAATTGTTGACTGTTATGTCCATTATTATGTAGTAGTAGTGAAGAGTGTAGAATGTGATTGGAGTCTGAATGGGAATGCAGTGAGATGAGTAGATGAGGTGGCTATTCTGAAAAGTAACTGTCAACTTTATTAGATGTAGTGCATGCAGGGAAGGCAGACTATGTTTGTGATTGTGACTTTGGTTATTTGAAGAGTCATGCTTATTTATAGTAGAGCAAGATGTATTAACTGCGTATAGACACGCTATCTAAAGATCATGGACTCTGACAGTAAATAGTAAATCTTTCTGAAAGTTTATTAGCCACCATTAGTACAGATTCACTACTTCTCCATTATTGCCTTTAGATTGTAATAAAGGGAAGGTAAAGTACATTTACAGTATCTCTGTGTATTATATTATAGTGATTGTTTGCTATTGCTTCTTAGATAGACAGAATGTGCAGAGAAGAGAACAACTTTGTACTTCCTTTTAGGATATCTTGTCTCACTCTTCAGTTTTATCGCAGTGACTGTTAGCTGTCTGGTTGAGAGTTACACCCGCAGGTTCAGTGCTTGTCCGCTGTCAAGAAGAAAATAGCTTGAAATATGAAGAATGAAATGGAGATAGCATCTTTGGAAATTTCAGTGAGTGATTTTGATCACCATGATCTGTGTTTATGAAAAGCCTTCCAAATATATCTATCTCTTCATCTCAACACAGTAATAATATTATCTGAACCCGGACGGTCGCGGCCTCATTGAATTCCATTCCCCTTCTCTGAGACTTCTGACTATATAGAGATATGTACTAGTGTCTTTTCCTAGAAGGGACATAATAAAAGATATTTGTGGGGTTATTCCCAAGACAGGTGCATCATCATCCTCATATCTCTAACTGAGTGATTTACAAAGCAAATAATACTGATACTCTGTATGATATAAGATTCTACTAACAAACTCCATTGAATTGAGCCCTTTGATATATTATCATAGCTTAATATCTAATTTTCTCCGTATTTAAATGAAGATAATGGATGAAGTAATTCCCACGTCGTATTAGTATGTACAAGTAAGCTAATCGCCCATTACTATACAGTTATTTGCATCTGAACTGCAGATAATGTCACAGATTAGTGCAGCAGAAAGGGATTCGAGATTTTTCTGCACCATAACAATAATGACTAGCATTTGGTGAAGTCTAATTGCCTAATTAAAATACAGTAAAAGGTCGAGACTAAAAAATCATAGCTTTGTCTTTGCTCTGTACATTTTACCGATGGGCTTTTGTGTTTGAGCGTAAAGAAAATGTAATGGCCTTTCTGCCTTTATCACATTAAATTAGCAATTCAAGTAGCATTTTCAGATAATTAACACTAAATAAAGCGTGTGCGTTTTCTTTCTACTCCTTAAAGCCTCTTTATAATTGCTATTACTACATTAGCGTGGCTAACCAACACAATAATTACCGGTACTCACATACCTTTGTTGTGTATCTTGAATAAAAAGTCTCTTACAGACCTCTTTGCCCAAATTTTCTTAAGATATTCTACACACTAACACAGGACATCCTTAAATGCCTATACTATAATCATCAGAGTAACCTTCATTTACTAAAGCCAAAACTCAACACTGACTAATTATTGGAAAAAAGTCCAATTACCCCCACATTTGTATTGTAAATTGTGTTGCGGATGAAATAAATACGTCGGCTCGGTTTTCTCTCTCTGAGAATTACTTTAAAGATTACCAGACATGAAAAGACAAGGAGGGAGTGAGTAAAATGCAATGAACGTGTTGTCGAAAAGAGTAAAGTGTTAGTAAGAAAAGCCCACAAGACAACCACGATTATCCTGCCCACTTTTTCCGTTCTTTGCCCATTTACATTTACACGTAGTTCTAACAATGCAATAAGTATACTACTTTCAGTATCTACAGATACGTCATCGAAAGCAGACTCTCTCTCCTCTTATAATCATTACACAAGTCGATTTTCTTCTTTGTGATTTTCTTTAATGTATTCATTCCATAATATATTACGTAGGTATAATAACAATAATAAATAGAGCATGCTAAGTCTGAATATGATTTTCTTATGCATAATCATTGATTATATAGCTTATACCAGGGAATGGTTTGTTTCACTGTGTCAATGTCTAAACATATCCAGGACCGTAAATAGTATTAGAATTAGATTTATATTTGTTACTCATCTTTCGGCATGAACTGATTATTATAGAGAGAGGGCAAGAGGAAATTGATATTGAATCATGTCTGTAAAAAAGCGAGCAATGCGCTTATTATTAAAAGAAGGCATTACTGTAGTTGTGTTTTATAGTGAAGAGGATGGTTTCACTAGAGTGGTTTGTGTGAAGATCTCATCAACGAAAGAAGGTGTCTGCACTTTTACAAGTTTACGATATTCCGATGAAAATTGCTATGCATAATAATATTTGAGCTGACTTACTTGACTACCGCCTCCGAGCCGACACTTGCACTTGCTATCATACGTTACGTTAGTTTTTGACTAATAAGTAGATTTGTTCTCTGGCTGTGGCAAAATATACGGAATTGAAGATGAAGTGAGCTGAGGGCATGAATAGAATCCTAATTTTCAAAGTGTTTCTTGTTTTTGGTCTCTTTCTCCGATTACTTTCATGACTCATTTGAAAAATGAGTTTTTCCCTTGTAAGGAATCTCCGTTTAATTCCCAACTCATTGCCACTTTATTAAAGACTCTTATACTCTTTTCCTTTCTTCCCTCTTAACACACTACTACACATTTATATTTTATACACAGGTATTTATGTAGTAGACATATGGAGACAGATCCTAACCTACGTATACGTACATTCTATGACTGTTATAAAATGGAAAAGAAGCCTCAGCCACCCATCCCATTGGAATTGCAACGTTAGTTAATGTGCTGTCTTGTCTTGTCTGCCTGTCACATCACAATCACCAACTGGAAAAATTAACTTGGCTTTGGCTATCTTTAAATTTTATCTGGAACTCGGATATTCCCAAACTGCTCCCTTCCTCCATCCGTTTAGCTCCCTTCTACTATCATAATAATAATAGTGGAACATATGAAGCATTTTGTTCGTTAATGAAGGAGATGAGCTGCGGAGGGCTGTGAGTGATTGAATAGTCATGTCTATCAATTAAATCGACGCTTGTTCTCTGATAGCAATTTTTGCATATTGCACACCTTATGTGTCAAACTAACTAACTTGATTCTGCTTATCACTCTGAATCTCATTCTGTTCACAGCTATAATAAATAGGGAGGCAGTTTCTATCGTTCAATATATAGAAATACTCAATTCTCTGCTACATTGCATTTCAATGACATGACATGCCCTGCCTGCTAAGCCTTTAAATTAACAATCAAAGATATTCTGACTTGTTTCTTTATTTTAATTCACACAATCAGAGAGTGTTCAACTTAGAATTCTAGCGTATGAACCAAATCGAGTTGAGTCTAAGGCTGTCTTCTTCTTTGGAGCTGCTGCCATTTGTTTTTAACTTCTTAGTGAGTTGGCCCACGCACTTTTCAAGAACTTGCTATGCAATCGAAATGAAATATTATATTGTAAAAGTTTGCGTAGTGGATAATATTTTTCCTCTATATATTCTGTACCTATAGCTTGCTATAATAGTTGAATGTTCAACTAGGAGACGAGATAGACAGACAGAACGTCTTTGAATAAGTGACACAAGATGGACGAGACTAGACCAAATGCAAGAGTTGCGTAGCCAGGAAGGCAATAAATGGCAAAGGTGAAACAATGACCTTACTGAAAAATCCTATCTAATCACAGGTGAAACATTCCAGATGAGAGTCGAAAAGTATAGCAGACAGAGGGGAAGAGACATTAATACGTGCATAAAATGAATAAAACGGATAACTCTTTTCTTTTGCACCTTTACAACAGTTATGTTGACAGATATGCACAACTCCACGCGCTCGATCCTCTTTAACCTAACCAAATAAACATGAAAAGTATTAATTGCTTATGTTTTCACATAACCAAAAAACGCTCACAAAACAAATTGGTCCCACATTGCCATTAGCCTCTAACAGCTTTCATGATCGTCATGAAGGGATTCAGATTAGAATAGATGCAATCCTAATAAGGAGTTTACGGCCGAAAAATTTCATGCAAATTAGCTAGGTACTCTCATCTCTCGATTCATGCTCAGCACAATCTTAATAAATGCCAATGTACTTTTACTACAATGCAATCGTTACGGTTCGGTGCTGGGAAATACCAGGACACAACAAAAAATTCAAAAGGATAAAATTATCGTAAATAGAAAGAATTATTCAACCCTTTTGCATCTGAACATTACAAAAGAATACTTGAATTAACAAGACAAATATTTATTGCCGCTTGCGTGTGTCTGCGACTAAATAATATGCATAAGGTACATTGAAATGAAATTCCTAGAGCATGATCTTCCTGGCATCACTAAAAGAAAGTTAATAATGGTAAAAGAGATCGTGCTGTATCAGTAGGATGCAAAGAGACTTGTTGCTCCATTATTAATATCTTGTACAATTCCTCAGCTATGAGATTATGAATCATAAAAGTTAAACTAGCCTTTTACTCTTTTAAACTAGGTTGATTGATTTAGAGGCTCAAGAAGAGATGGAATGAATAGGTTCACCGACAGAGACAGGACAGGTATTAGAAATAAGGTAAATGCCTTTGGAAGCATAACGACTCCAAGCTCCTTCCATGGTTCACTTCAGTTCAGCTAAACATAAACAAAGTTAGTGCACCTCCTGCTGAAAATTTATATCTTCAGAAATGTAATAGGAAGTGCACCATGCGAGGAAAATTCGTTTTGATAGCATATGGACTATGCTTTAGCACCTGTTCGATGTTTACCTTCTCTCATTTGCATTCACATTCGAATAACTACTCTGCACTTCATTCTCTTCTACCCGGTTCCCTCAATTCCATTCCAACACAATTTACTACACTTTTTATACACACCACACTAACTCACCTCTCCTTTTCTACCACCATAGAACCATGCACTACCTTTTTGGACTCGATTACTTGCCAGTGCAACTAACTGCGCCTTACTTTTATGTAATGCACATTTCTATTCTATACATTATAAAACTCATAACTTAGAACCTCATTACCAACTGAATGCAAACAATTCACACTACTATTATATTGTCCAATTCACTATTCCTCTATTCGTATACTTTTAGCAACGAGGATCAATTTCAAAAAATATAATCATGTTGTCTGGTGCGATATTTTTATTAGGGCATTAATTTATCCCTTCAAAATGACCCTTGTAATCTTCACTATCTGTGAAAATATAAAGCTAAAGCATTATTTATTCCAGATATGCGCCTACCTGCTCATCAGCTTTGAAATTATTTCGAAGCAGTAATCAGTAAGCAGGTCAAAATAATGTATTCATTCTTGTTTTACACAATAGTGGGAGGTAATCACCTCGTAGAATGGAATTCGCACTATAATTGAAAGATTCCCAAAATTCATGTTTTATTTCTTATAACTGCCCTATCTGCAAATATTTAATCTGCATTTAATCACCTCGTAGAATGGAATTCGCACTATAATTGAAAGATTCCCAAAATTCATGTTTTATTTCTTATAACTGCCCTATCTGCAAATATTTAATCTGTATTTAATAATTTCGAGAAAATGAATGTACTTAATATGAATCTAGTCACCGGTGGAGTACTAAAATACAATACAGCATAATAATTTTTAAAAAATCAAATGACAATAGTGGAATTTCCTTTGATTTTATTTTTTCATAGGTACCTCCTATACAAGTAATTAAATAACACACGTACACTGTACACCTATTAGCTAAATTGATTTCACAATTATTATCTAAACGGACTGACCGTGAAGAAGTAGGGAAATGATTGCACATGATACACTTTCCATAGTGCACATCCAGTTGAGAACGGAGAATGAAAGAGAAGAGAGAGAGAGAGGATTGGAATTATACATTAGGGGTTATGCATTATGATTTGATATGATATGATAGATGCTATTATGCTATCATTGCATCTCATGAACAAACATTAACTTATACTCGCTTAAAACTTTGCTCTGCTCGGCTTCTTTTGCTTTCCTTGCTTTAGATTAGTAAGTTAAAACGAAAAGGTAGTTAGTTAGGACGATGCCCTTTTAAATGGAGCTTCTCTTACTAGCAATAATACAGCAGTAAATAGTATCTTCCTTGTAACACGTACCTGACGTACCACCAGTGTGTAATAGAAAGATAGATAGACGGACATAACGTGCATATAACAATACACAATCAACAAAATTGTCTTGCACATCTACAGACAGACAGGCGAGTAATGTAATAGTTAAATAGGAGTAGTATGGACATAACGTGCATGTAACAATACACAATCAACAAAATTGTCTTGCACATCTACAGACAGACAGGCGAGTAATGTAATAGTTAAATAGGAGTAGTAAATATGGGAAGATATGCATTGTTAAGCCTAAGCTTCGACCAAGGCTAGGCAAACATCTGTAATAATATTATTGTAGACAGGTATTCTTTGTGCGGATTCATGTTGCATGCTCCTAACTCGCAGCATAAGATAATAATAATATGCCCGTGAATCCTTCCTTACTAAATGCATGTACTTACTCCTGTATTAGTTAAGTGCGTAGCTCTAGGAGCTACTACAGCAATACTACTCACTATACTACTCGAGTGCAATGAGCTCTCTTCAGCATCCAACTGATCACCAACACTAATATCTATTACTATCAGATTTATGTAAAGTAAAAGCAGCTGATTTATCTAATGGATCTACTTAGCAATATTGTCTACCTCCCCGTCAATGACATCCGCCAACCACAATCTCATTGTTTGCCTCTTGCAAAAATATATTATCCTTCTTTCTTCACGATTTTACTATTAATATTCACTTTGTCGGCTGGTTAATTTGAGAACTGCAGATAAATCATGTCATTAATTATTCTTGTGAAATGACAAAGAATAATTAATTATGATCGCACTTATTTCAACAAAAGATTTTGCTAAAATTGTCCCATTATATTACATTTATAATTAATAAGGTAAGTGAACCACGTTGTTGGGTAATAATTGATAGATTATTATGGGACAGTTATTAATATTTCATGTGTATACCTGGAATAATTCATTTTCTACAATTTGTTACAGTTTTCTAAGCTTACTTGCAAGAGGTCATCTTGCTAAAGTTTCAGATGCGTTCTCATGATATCATTGATAATAAATAATAGTGTCTTCATCCAGAATTACTAACAATATACGATTAACCTAATCGTATTACCGTTTTAATGAAATTGTGTTAGTAATTAGTTTTACATTACTGTACTCATGCATTATGATTATGCTTTTCTATATCTTAGTATGTCTGCTATAGAACAACAAGTAAATTAGTTAAAGTTGCCCACAATTTACATTACTACAGTTTCTATTACTTTCACATACTCATCACTGTTTTAACTGTTACTTTCCACATGGTTAATAGCTAATAGTATTTAGTAAATAGTACAGTTTCTTGTTTTTTTACTAACTAGCTAATAAAAAACTTTATTTCGTCCTCTATAGTAAACTTAATTGTAGGAAACTATTTTTTTAATTGCTTTTACACGCTTTAGTACTATAATACTATGTACACTGACAAAGTGCGACTTGGCCGTAGACACATAACTGAAGCGGAAATTAAGTGATTTTATTATCGTGATAAATGTATTGTTTGCTTGAGACATATTTCAAGTCATAAAAATGCGCTGTTCTATACGAGGGCTAGTAATTTAGTAGAGTAAGGCTAAAGGCTATAACGTTTTCCTCTCTTTTTATAGCCGACTCTTTTTGTTTAGCTATCAATGTGTACATTTTTTAAATACCTTGTATTATCACATAACAATCTATTGTTTGTTGTTTTCATGAGCTCATCACAACAATGCTCTTCTTGCAAATAAATAAATAAGATACATTAAAAAGGTTAGCAGCTTAGGTAAGCTACAGGTAAATTAATTAAGTCAAAGCATATACGCCGTGCTTTTCTCAATCTAATGATTTAATGAACCGTACAGAGAGAGCTTAAAAGGGAAATGAACTTAATTTTTATACATTCAACTCGGTAATTATTGAATTAGATGTAAATATGGGCGGCTCAGCTTCTCAATTGAAATTCTTTAACTGCACATAAAAACATCGGAATTGGTTAGATGGGATGCTATCTCGGTGTGCTAGTTAATTTATATCCACCTTTGTTTTATGAGCAGTAAGTATAGCCTTTATTATGTCGACAACAATTCATAAATATTAATATTTTGGCTATAGTTGTGTTATTGTGGTTTCATAAAATACATTACGATACAACATAAAACAACCTGAACTAAGAAATAAGAGGATATCCTCTGTCTTCTACCACAGCTTGAAAAGAAGTTAGCCTTTGTGCAAGAAAAAACGCTAACGTTTTCGAGCCTTATATTCACATTCTACAGAAGACCAAACCGGATGAATAAAAAACCAGTCCAGTCCGGTCCCAAGTTTAAATCTGATTTTATATTTTTGTTCTTGCAACAAATTCTGACATTTTACTTAGAAGTCTAAACTCACAAATGAATCTTTAATTATTTTTGATTCTAGAGACTGTACGTCGGTAATCACGAAAAATTCCCGTTAATAATATTAATATTCACAATTATGTGCAGATACAATTAAATGCCACATTCCTACTTCATACAGACTGACAGTTAATGCGTGATGTAAATCACAGCATCATTTCAAAATCATAAAACAAAGCAAATTAAACACAGTCCAAAAATTTGTCAATCAGTCGTACTTTTCCGGAAGCGATTGCAAAATCTCTGAAAAATGGTAGCGAAAACCATCAGATAAGTAAAATATAGGTGCAATAGGGCTTTATGTTTTGGCATTATTGGCAATCTTGGTTGGTATCTGCAAAAAACCAGCTTAGTAAAAATGCCTGGCTGCTGATTGCGACTTTATTTTATTCGCAAAATGGTTTTATATTGGTAGATTATTTGCATTAGCGATGTAGCGAAAAAAAACAATTCAATATACCACATGCAAATTTTGTAGTTCCCTGCTTGTGTAAAAGGAATCCTAGTGTACGTACAAGCACCTCTACGTCTTTTGCATGACGCTAATCAAAAGTGCAAATACATAAATATCTAATTGCACGTTCACAAAGCTCTGTGTACGAAATTCAACGTTACTTAACTGGCTTCCATTGAAGCGGAGAGTAAAACCGTTGTTTGCCTAAGAGAATTTGAGTGTGCGATGCAATGCAACTGGCAAATACAACGAAAGTTAATAAAAACAAAAGGAAAAAGCTACTTAGTGCATAGCAGAGATAAAGGGGACAAAAAACAGAGTTAGAATAAAATGGTGTGTCTCTGTGTACTTTAGCTACCTATACTCTGTTCCGTAATGTACCGTAGAGAGGTAGACCACATGAGAGAGAGACAGAGTGTAAGTTTATTTAAGTTATTAGTTGAGCCTACCTGTTATCCCGCAATGTAAAGCTCAGAGAGATGAGAAAAAGTGAGTAGAGATTGGAAGGGAAGTCTCGGGAGAACAGAAGCATGCATACAGACATTAGCAGCATGAACATGCTAGCAAAACACAAAACACACACAGACTTACACCGGTGAAGATGATGAGCATTATTATGGCACACAGAAAATACATTAGGCAATAATGCTACTGCCTTAATATACATTGAACACAAGTAGTGTACATTGTACGAAGTTTGCATAATGAAAAGAGATCCACCCAGAGAGAGGGAATACTGTAACTACACGCAGAATATTCTTGAGTGAAGAAAAATACATTTATATTCTATTCCTTATAGTCAAATGATAAATTGCAGTTCTTTAGGGAAGGATAATATTCTTCGGTTGACTACAATCACATAGTACACGCAGCACGCATTCCATAATAAAACATGTACAGATAACTCTGATTGTGCGACTCGTCTTCCTTTTGCATCTTGCACAGACTAGGTTATAGCTACACACAGAATAAGTCTATGTAGGTATTGAATAAAGAAGGATTCACGGTTAAGTAGACTTATTGAATAAATATAATGGAGCAGCACAGAAGAATAAGGAGGTAGTAGCAGGTACCCATAAAGGAATACTAGCACAAATGTCTTCTATTCAATCCACCGACGCTCGTCATCAACATTGGCAAGAGCAACAGGTGGATTAGATCCTAATTGTATGTAATGGCAATGCTATCTGATTGAATTTGCTCGCAGAAGACTTGCTCAGCATTGAATTTTTATTATTTGCAACGTTGATACATCAAATGAGTTGAGATGAGAGGTAGAGGAGAGTAGGAAGCTTTTATCAACAGACTAACCAAGAAAAAAAATCTACCGACAAGATAAACCCAACTCCCACACACAAAGATACTCTTTCAGATTGCTCTTTCAATAAATGCTTATATAACTGTGCTATTTTTAGGTTTCTTATATAACTTTAGAATTCATAATGGGATTGGCACAACAGTGTAATAAATGGCTTTCCATCACACACAGCTTTAAATAATGTTGCCTTATTCTCTTCCGCTCCCGAGTTCAGATTATCATTATGATGATAAAGACTGATGAAGGAAGATGAGTTTGATTGTGAATATTTAACTCTTACATAGACAATGTTATAAAGTGTATCTACTTATATAATGAATTAGTTTTCCTGTATTCATGTTAGGGTTATATAAGTGGAGGAAAGAGATGAGTATGCCCAAAGAAGCATTCCTTTCGACTATCAAGAAGATTACCTTTGGTTTTATTTATGGTAATCGATTCGGATTCATATTTCTTCGTTATGTGCTGCGGTTTGGTGTGTGCTTGACATTAGAGAAGCAATGAACTCTGCGTTCTTACATAACATACATATAGCTATGCATATTTATAATAATATTATGTATCAGTTAATATATAAAGCCTCTACCTGTAGTATGAGTTGCTCTTTTATTCCATCTCTGTTGTTTGCATATAATGTCTAGCCTTCGTCTGACTTTGTTTCTTCCTCTCTGGTTCCTTTGGCTTAGAGCCTTTCAATTCGTTAGCTAATCTAACTAATGTAGCCTTCACTATTGCAAAAATCCCAACTTATCTACCTTCAAATGAATAACTAATGTGTGGCTAGTTTCAAAGCATCACTTTGCATTATATTCCCTTGTTTACCTGTAAGTAATGGCGGAGGAAGAGGGTTCTGCTAACTATAATAATAATACAATCCTTTCATTCTTCATAGCAATACTAGTTCATTTATTTATTGCTTTACGTGTTTCTTAAGTGGATCCTTTTTCAATGCGAGAGAATGCTACAGCCAGATTCTTTAGGGCAATGTATGATGTTGCCTTTTGAGATTTAGTTGCCGACATCTCCGTCAGTTCCATCTCATCACTCCCAATCCACCTCAGCTCACTTGCCACTCAACATCAGGTGGAGAAATGCTAAAGCCCTAATTGAGAGGAAATTGGAGGGAAAAACACTTGACAGGGACTCTAATCTCCGACTCTGATGTAAAAACAAGGAAATTGCCAATTTTGGCCACTCTCTTTGATTAAATGCTCATTTATGGCTAAAGTTGTAAAAAATGGATTATGAGCTTGCAAAGGAAGTTTACCGACTAGAGGAATAACAGTTAAAAGCATATGGCATCATAAAATGCATACTGTACATACATTATTATAGTGTGGGTAAATACTATAGGCAGTAGCTTGTTAAGCATTTAGTAATTGTGTATCAATAATCATAAAAATTTCAAAGGATGATTTTGAGAGCATTACATCATAACTGCCATAATCTACTATGTAATTATTTATTACAGATAAGGTAGTTCTATGTAATTATTGCAGATTTAAGAGTAGACTTCCTTTCTTGGACAGATAAGAAAACTGCAAAATTACTTTGTAGCTTTCTCCGCTACCTTTTCTAAACTTTAGTAGGAAAACTATCATTTGTAGAGTAGATTGTAACATTTAGCTATAAATGTTTATGTCTGAGATGCTCAAGGATAAGTTACGGCGGATAATTCACGTGCGCTACATTTTTTTTTCTGTGCATACCTAACAAGTGTGTGCATTTGTAATGTGATGTTAATTTAGTAGGGAGAATAAGGACATGAGCATTTTCTCTCTTTCCCTTATTGGTAAAGGAGATGAACAAAGTAAAATAAGTCATGAATCAAGGGAATTAGGCAGATGCTCATAAGCGTAACTTTAACTACCTGAAGAAACTCGATCTTTTAGTCCACTCACTAACAGTTAACATTAAGAATGTGATATGAAGAGCTAGTAGGTAATTTAGTTATGAATAATATATTTCCCTTTGCCCATTGTATATTTTGTCAGAATCCATTAGCCAAGTAGTGTAGCTTATAGCTAAAGACCATTAATTTCATTGCATGGCTAGAGTTCACATTCGTAATGCAAACCTTCAATATTTCCGGGCAATTTTTTTCTCGGCAGATTAAAAACACGTTTTGACTTCGTCAGTTCCCATGTCGAAAGTAATAAAGCCTTTTCATGTTCCTTTCCTTTCAGCCATATATGCATAAAGTGAACTTTAAGGCAGAACCTAAACTCAAAACAGTCGGCACTGGGAATTAATGGGAAAATAAGCGCAAAGAGATTTATTAGAATTAAATAAATCAATTCTCTGTGTGTCAATTGTGAAAATAAATATGTATTAATACGATGATCGAGAGGAAATTGGGCATATTTAAAGGTGATGTAATGCCGAAACTCACTTTTGATGCTCGCCGATTGAATAATGGCAATTATATGTTTACCTAATTTGTTATTCAATTTTTATAGTCATTGATCATAAAACCACAAGATCTACCCATTTAAATTAAACAAGTTTTAATGGATTTAACTCTGAAATCCTTCATTTCGACACAGAATGATGCATTGCTGTACTATCAAAGAATAATGGAGCAAAAAAGATCAAAGCATTTGAATTTGAATGCAACAGGTCGCTGTATAGATAAAACGTAATATCCTACGGCAATGCCAAAGCATCAAAATCAAATCAATGAAAAATACAAACAAACGTGCGATTAGGATTACGGACACTGTATGTGTAATCTCCATAAAGTTACAACAACAGAATTTACCGCATTTATACTAAAGAATCCTATTATTCATCCAGCTATGTGTACAAACATTAAGGAATTGCCGCAGAGGATTTGCATAGCGTAGCATTAGATTAATGAATGAAATTTGTAGCATTTTTCTACTACATAATTTATGGCTGAGCTGACGCTCGGAGCTAAGCACTCAAGAGATGAGAAAAATTAGATGGCCACAATGAAGAACTGATACATTCTGATTAGAAATTACAATAGGATGATAGTGTAGAGTGTTTTTTACCCACGGAAGTAGAAGCTATGCAATATACTATTACTTAACAAGAGTTTACTCTGCAAAATTATCGATTACACCAATAGCTGTACTATCTGCATAATTTCGTCGAAGAAATTATTGTTAAAACAAGTGTTCCTAGCTGTTTACTTCCCTTGAAGCTAAAATCCCTTGTGTCAAGAAAACAAGGGAAGAATGGTGCATTCTTTTACGCTATTATAATTGCAAAACACACAAAGGATGGATTCAAACGAGTTCGTTTTAGTCGTGGATTAAACTAAAGAAGGAAGTTGGTGTTGGGTGAGGGGACGACGTCGGGAAAAGTTGTTCTTCGTATTCTTGTAGCAGTTGTATTTTAGGAGTTCCCCACAAAATGAAACTCCAGTCGAGGATTTATTAGGAAAGGAAGTTAGGGAGTGAGTGAGTGGGATGAGTTCTGATACTCCTCCAGTATTTTCATACACCTTGCATAATACACAGAATATGCAAAGATAATTTCGTTGGGTACCTGTCCTTCATCCTATAAAATGCATTACACCTGCTTCGCTTTTACGTGCTTGCTCTAATAAGGTGGATGCTACAATTATAAAGTATTTCACAGGCACAACACTTTACTTCTAACGTAGACCATTCTTTTTCTTCTTATTTCCTTTACACACTACTAATTCGAAAAAATGGTTCTGTCTGTAGTGCAAGCAGGTACCTACCTGCTTGCTACAATTACAGCCACGATAATCATCTCTGCACTCAAGAGTCGTAAGTCGTAGTCAAGTACCGTCATAGTAAGTGAAGACTGTATAGTTATACACTGCGTTAAAGAATAGTAAAACAAAGTGAAGCAACTCCAGTTTAACTGAAAACAGGAAAGAGTGGGGAGAGTAGTCGTTGAGGAGTGCACTGGAAAATGATGTGAGAACTCCTTGCGGCTATTCGCATCCATTTGACCACATCGACGACGCAACCGGATAAAACGGAAAAAAACTAACAAACGAGTTCATAACCGAGAAGAAGGAACGAGCCCCGATATATTCATTCAGCTCGCCCTCCTCGCTTTTCAATTTCGTACAAACTAAACTAATAGGTACCTGAAATATTTAAGTGCCTCAGTCTCTCTCTACCTTTTCTCAAATGTTCAATATGCTACGCAAGGATTTACAATTTACGCTATAACGTTGGTTGTTACATTGAACAAGTACCTTTATTATTTTCAATTCTATGCGTATCTGTGTAATATTTGTATCTGTACACTAAGACTAAGACGTTTTCAAGGCATACCTATTGAAATGTTTTGGTAATGAACTAAAAAGATAAGTCCAGCATGTGTTATTCAATTGAACAATATCAAAAAGTTGTAATCTGCCATGTTATTCGAATTTTGAATGAAATTTATGTGTTATTCTTGGTGGCACTGCCATTTCATTATTTCCATTCCCTTAGCCATGCCATTTCATGAGGTCAAACAACAATAGAATTCGTGTTTTCATATCATAAAACTCTGTTCATATGCATTTGCATAGGTGTATAAGGAAAAGATTATAGTTTTCACCATTCCGTTGGCTTGATAAAGTAGATTCTTTTAGAGATCATAAACAACTTGAGAATTTGATCATTTAATTGTTCAATAAGTCATGTAAGACTAGCGCAAGCTCTACAGCAGTTTCATTCTGTAGTTCCAGCGAGCAAACTGTGATATCGACAGGGGGTAGTTTCCTTTTCATCTCTAGAACAATTCACAGAAAATGTAGTCGAGGAAAATAAAAGCAGAGAGTGCAAACAGAGCAAGGATGTTTGCATATTGTCTCTAAAGTATAACACAATTATATTCACGTTTCAACGATTGCACAGCATCTTAGTGACTTGTGACTCAAGAAATAAATATAGTGTCAAAAGGAGTCAAAACGTGATCTAGTTTTAAAAGGATTATTTACATTTTCCTATACAGCATCCCTTCCTGTACGATTGTATTTATTGCAAACTAAATTGTGTCTGCATTTAAGTAACTAAATATGATAATTCATTCTACGTGTGTGTGTACTTTGTAAAATGCTATGCAATGGGCTTTTACATATTTATCAGTTATTATCATAGTAGTTTGCATTTCCACATCATATTCTTAAGCCGTGTGTAGCTTCAGGTTATTTGTTGATGGTGAAGCACAATGTGCAACGAAAACCTTGTAACTTTTTCCTGACAATAAAAATATTACACTCTGTCTATGTAAACTAGTACAAGAACAAAGATATCTCCACATAAGCACCACTAATACATTGAACATTACATTACATATTGCACGTATCTCCTTATAATATTATTACTGTTAAAGATAGTGTAGAAACGATAGAGAATCTTACTACGTCTTGTCTTCTCATGTCATGCCGTGCCATGTCATGTCAGATATTCTCCCTGACTAACTCAAGACAGCTAAAGCCATGCAGCCAAGACACACACTGATCTACATTTTGCCCTCGGGATGAGCAATTATTCATATTTCCTATTTTCTTCATCATCTAACGCTCGAAATAATGCTATAACGTGCATCTCCTATTATTATCTCCGACTTGATTGCACTCTCTCACATGAATCCTTTGGAAAAATACACCTCACTAACATAAAACTGAATAGCCTAATCTAAACAGGCAACACTTGCATCTCATTGCATCTGCTGGCCCATCACTTTTAGTCTTTACCTTTAACATTGGAAATAATTGAGCAGACTTTCTTACTTTCTTACCATCAAAATCTCCTTTCATTTATTGTGAACCCATTTTAATTGCAAATAGGGAAAACAACAATTATTTTCATGTAAGTACCGAGATCATAAGCATCAAGATTTGTTCTTGATTTTTGTTTATGAACCATTGAAGATTTACTATTTCAGAATTCGGTCAGTGTCTTTGATGACGAGTACACCTACATATTTTAGTATACGTTAAATTATTTAATCGGTAAGGGCAGGTAATAAAACGGAGTCAAAATGATATAATCATGATTTTCGTGATATCAGATTCACTTATCGTCTACGTATGAAACGAATAGGATTGATAAATAAAGGCGTGTTTTTAAAGTAGAAAATATTTCTCCGTTTTTTCGTTGGTGGATTATGAGTGGAGGAATTTCTAATTGCAATGGAGGGTAGATAGCTAATATTATTATGTTCCCATATCGTCCGCTCATTTATTATGTATGAAGCTCATCATGTCTGATAGGAATGCAATAGCCGTCCTCCATATAAAATAGTTGAAAACGAGACTGAATGAACTCATAAGGAACGATTGCTCATTGCTGTTTAGCTCCAAGCCTTGTCTTATAGGTAATGAAATGAATTTGCCCCGTGGTATCTCTGCAAGAAGAGTATAAGTAAAAGATGATGCTCGTTTCACCTGATCTCTGAAATTAAATGAGATGAGCTCACTCAATGGCTACAGCTCGCTTTTCTTGAATGTGGTCTAGTTCAGCTGCTAAGACAAGGCTTGTCCGCCCATTCGTATTTTATGAAAATCGTATATAACTCAATTTTATCGCTAAATGACTTTCCATGTAATGCATTCCCAATTTCCACCACAACTTACACGAGTATCGTTCAAACCAGGTAAATACCTCTGTTTCACATTCCCAATAGATATTATATCGTTGGAAAATGTAAGTACCCTAATAGAAATATTATGTAGCAAAGGATTGGTAACCTTTTAAGTAGGAAACTAACTCAATATCTAACAACTGAAAGAACCATGTAAAATGATGACCTGTAGTTATTCAAATTAGTAATTCAAGCATTTGACTTGTAATTTCGTTTAAAGAGGCATAGTCTTGGGCGAATTTTCTATACTATTATCCCTAAAGTAAACCAATCAAGATTTTGGATTTCAGACTATTGTAAATATTCTGCACATGTCCCAGCATGTCCTAGGAGCACAATATTGATTTCAGTAAACGAAAATTTTACACACATTACCACATGATATTATAGTTGTATTATTCTTGCTCACAGCTAGATGTTTTGCTTTTGTACTGTAATTATGCATCTCATGATTAGAATTTTAAATGATTCTCTAAATGGATGAGATGTTAATGGACGTGAGTATGAAATATCTTATGCAAAAGATTTTTACATCATAATTTTAAGAATTGTATACCGAAACTGACGCGTAAACGCCTCTAGTAAAAATGTACACACATTGTTGTGTTTACATTTGTATGTAAATGTGTGTAATGTCATGTATTTACTTTCTGCTCGTATAGTTTAAAGTGCAAATACATGAAGTTAAGTATTTGTTTACTTGAATGGCTACTAATGTACTTTTTTACAATCAATAGTGACAAAGCGTAGTAGTTGCCACTTGCCACTTGCGAGCATATTCCAGTCCTATGTGTGTGCAGTACAAAAGGGTAATTAACATGTTTCACGAGTGAATCTGAGAAACTGGTCGACCAATCATCCGATCCCTAAATCACGAACAAAATAAACAATTGAAGAGAAAAGATTTTGGCACTCTGTACACATTAGTGGAGACAAGGGCTCGCCTAAAATTTACACTTTGCAGACGAGGCACGTTGGACATGTAACCAGAAACCTGAGCCCACGGCTTATTTCAATGTTTATTGCCAGTTTCCTATTGTTACTCTATCTTTCCCTTGCATCTCCCTTATGTTTCCACACTTGACTCTCTTACACTTGTCAAGTTTAAAAGTATTTGCAGTCAGCTGAAGTTTACTCAGCTAACTAACTGACTCGGACGCAACGTCCGACTCTTCCTTCCTTCAAAATACAAACATCATATTATTCAGACACTTCCCTCAACTCAAGTGCATGCTATCCCATCACATGACGACGACGACGATTCTCTTCTTGCTAACTAAACTGTGGGAAAACAGTTTCTTACTACCACAATTATTATTCTTCATGAGTTGCCATTATATGAGTGTGACAATATTATAACACTTTACCTAAGTAGAATTATGCCAGATATAATGATGATGACTAGACCAGAGGACATTATATGTATGCTACACGCTATTATACTTACACTTTGTATCTGGTTCTACTCGCGATCTATAATTACATACCGAGGACATGTATATTTGCATACTATAGTTCAGAGAGGCTAGAACAAAGATTATATATATACTATAATATATAATATAGTAAATCATTGTGCAAGAAGAAAAAGTGGAACAGACGACTGGGATTCTGGGACGTGAAAATAATCTCAATTATTATCGTTGAGCTAGGTGTGTGAAACTAAACAGCAATTAAAATCAAATTATAAAGAGGTGAGGAGGAGAAAGCAAACGGGCCTAATCATTATGCATTATTTGCCTTTGCCAGAAAACCATGTAAAGTGATATCTGGTACTGATATTATGTGATCTATCAGATACCAATAATTAGAAATCATAAAAATTGTTGCTAAAGTTTTTGATTGTCAACGAAGTACAATATCACCTAAAGATTACATTATTATAATTAATATAATTCCAATTGGTATACAAAGTAGATCGGCTTAGGGTCGTCAATTATAATTGGACGAATATGTACGTAGATGATATTTAGTGACAATAAAGTACGATAATAATTAAATTACGGATAATAATAATTACGTTTTACCACATCAAGTGCTGCGTTTGCACGTTTAGGATAGGTTTAGCTGATTTCCCTTTATCGAAATGAGTATTTTAGTATGAGAACCAATAGTAAAGATGGATATGGTTAAATTGTAAAATAAATGTGAAATAGAAGAGTAGGTAGTAAGGAAAAGGAAGAAAAGTTCATTGTACATTGTGTAGTAATTCCTAGGTGAGTAAATGAAGGTGATATAAATAATTGGCTACAAAGTGTAGTGAACAGACATGACATAAACGGCAGGATGGTAGAATGAAGACGCAAGGCAATCAACGGTAAAACAGCTACCAGTTAGTCCTACTAATAAGGTTTAGCGTTGAAGACGAGGCAGTTCTCACCAATTTACGAGCTGCAAAAGGCAAAACTCACTTGTGTCTCGTCTCGTCTACTTCTAACATGTCTTTAAGCATATCGATGGCAAATGGCAATAGAGCGCTCACTGTTAATTCAGAAAGAAACGAGCCCTGATTGTAAGTATGACATAAAGCTATCTAGTTTAACTAACCTATAATATTAACCTTATCTAGGTGGTGAGTCAGAATCAGAAAAGTAAAGTAGTAGTAGTGAGAGAACGATTATTATAAGTACTCTGTTGATATAACACACTTGTGAGTGAGACACAGATATGCCCGATCTACTCAGAAGTTGTAATAAGAGAAATGAGCTAATCGTGAGTATGCACGTACTGCAGGTACAGACATCTGTTTAATAAGTGCATTAGGATTTCACTACGTAATACCAGAGTGTGATTATAAAAATGAATCGATTGAGTCTGAGTGCGTGTGTGATATGTGTGGGTATTAAAATATTACAAATGTCTTGCCAGCGGCTCCTAAATAGCTGATGATCAGTTTACAGAGCATGGCATGCCAAGATACTCAAAGGATAAATTAGCTAATACTTGTTCATAATATTATAACTATATATGATAGTATTCATTTAGTTTGCATAAGGATTTGGCATTGTGTAGTATAGTGAATATATAGCCTGACTGGTCAGTTAGACTAAGAATTAATATGCTGATAATATAGCTGACAATCAATTGGATTCACCCACGATATCGTCCAAATCATATCCCCATTTGCATAGAGAGTCAGAGAGAATTTATATATTTGCCTCTGTTCCTCACTCCGTGCATTTAACTTAAATCTAACGGTAAAGTGAATTAGAGCAATTGTTCGTGCGTGTAATCAAGTTGATCAAAAAATCCTAGTCACCTCAACTACAGTTCAAGTGGACATGGACTAGCGACTTGCCTACACAAAATCCATCGGCACTTATATGCAATCCAATTCTACCTACTCCAAAAAACATAAAAGTGCAAACATGTAAAGTCTGTGTCTCAAGTGCTACACTAATGCCTCTCCTTCCTCCTCATTCCATTTTATGCTCCTTGTATATTGCACACACAGTAGACAAGATGTTGACTGTTATTGGACTAGAAGAGGATCTACGAAACAAATTAAAATAAAATAATGCAATCCCATCGCATATTCAATTTAGCCAAAGAAAACTACATTTCTACTAAGTAGCATAGCATAACATACAAAGATCCAAAAAGGAAATTGTTCTTTGGACAGTTGTGGAGTTGGTCGTTGGTCGTTCGTTCAGACGAAACTGCAAAACTAAACCAGACGATAAATGCCTGCGCCAAGTTAGACTAACAGTCGGTGCTCTATCATTTTATACATTTACTGGCACTTGCTCCTAAAGGCATGTTGATTTTGATTACGATTACAGATACGGCAGTGACCGGAAAAGTGCCTTGTCCTTTTAGACTTCTTAATAGTCCAACGACCATTACAATGCACTTACCAACTGACTTGAAACTTTTACAATGCATTGTTTTGCCTGATTAGCCTCGAACAGGAGGACCCTGAAAAAAAACTTGCACACGTACGGATATATAGGTGAACTCCAAATGAGCAGCACAACACACTGTGCAAAACTATCCATAATTCTAACCGTTTTCTTAGTGCATAAATAAAAGGCAAAGAGCCTAACAGACTAACAGTGTCTTAATGTAAATCAGATGTAAAAAGTATGCTATCTGCCTACACACATGTTGTTTTCTCTTGGAATTATTTGACTATGCACTACTTACATAACGGAATTGTTACTTCTTGTACACACAGACTAAAAATATATCCCTCGGAGCACTTGTGTAATATTCTCGATAAGCTTATATCGTTGTAAGACAGGAGATAAGTGTGTACCTGAAGAAGTAAACAAATAACAACAGCATGGAAATGGCAAGCATGGAAGTAGACAAATAATAAAATGGTAAACATAAGTAGCTAAATGCATTCAACGTACATTTCCTTCTATTGTTACTGTATCCATTGTGACGTATCATATTGTCTGTCGTTCTTCTATACAAATATCATTGCCTCATGTCCTGTCATTTCATACTTTTAGCCAAGTGGACGTGCAAAATACTATTGAGCAAATATTAAATAGCTAGAAAAGCTTAATTTATGAGCATCTTATATAGTAAACGTAGTCTGAGGACTGGTTTATCTTCTTACAATACACGCGATCGAAAACTTTGTTAGTTATTAGCTCTGTCGTTTCATTATCCTCTCTAGAATAATGCATCGATATATAGATGTAACTACTGTACTGAATATTAGTACAGCAAAGTTGCAAAATCTTGGCAAGTATGCATAGACATAAACCAAATCATAATAATATGCAACTCTCATTCCGACTCTTCTTTCTACAGCTAGGAAATAGGAATACTTAATATTTTATACCCTTCTCCGTTTGATGTTTTGCAAACCAATGGAATTTTCCCTTGCTTACTGTGGAAAAGAGCTTCGTAGCAATCTAGAATGGAAATTATGGCCCACAGTGGCGGAATACAAATTACAAATAAAGATATGCCTTTTAGCAAACTGGCATTTGAAGCTTATTACAGATTCACTGCATAGATGTCTATTATGCCACTTGAGATCAATTACCTCTCTCCCGAATCTACAATTGTAAATCTCCAACCCTAAACACTACATGTCTCCATTAAATATACATTCTATTCATCCTCATTCACATTTCTATTTGCTTATGCGGTTAAAATATGACAATCACATTGAAATACTTAAAACGAGCAGAGATTCAGATGTACCTGATGTACCAGCTTGCAGGAGACATAAAAATAACCTATCTATAATAGCCTTCTTCCAAATGATTATTTTTGAACCCTTCTTCTCTACTTTGGTCGCCACTTTGACGCAGTCACGGAATATCAAGGCAGGGAATACTTAAAGCTATACCGATACTGCAATGTCTACTAATCTCTGTATTTAGTGAACAATAGAAAGGGATGGAGAAACAAAAAGAGTTTTCGAGCTGTGACTCTTAAAGATGAGATTATAAGGGATGGGCAACTACGGTAACTTATTTAGAAAGAGTCGGTTATGTAACGTACTGGTTCATGATTAGCTTCGGAAACTAATAAAACGTAACTATTTGGTCTGGCGGTTTTCACTTCCAAGGCAAATTATCTCTTTTTTCCAGAAATATATTATTTATATGAACACAGAGAGAGTTTATACTATACCCTTCTTGCCTTACTTTCCGTCACGTAGTCGTTTTCTCGAACAGACGGGGAATTATGCCTATCAAGCCTACCTCTATCGTTACTACAGATTTTTACCCAACTACCTATCACAAATACACTCTACCTCAACACCTGTGTAACTTATGCCTTATTTTTATTTCGTACCCACATACAAAAGGTTCGGTCGTCAAAAATCCTAAAACAACACTATTGGGAGCGTGCAGACGGTCAGATAGCAGACGTAAGCGCTACTCAAGTGAGGGAAGG
>JABASI010000148.1:0-53142 GCA_019776505.1 Tomocerus nigrus | reverse complement strand
GGGGGGGGGCTAGGACATTGATTTTTTTTAAAGCGTAGGGCTTTCCTGTCCCGAGGGAGAGTTACTAACCACAAGCTTCAAAATTAATGTTTGTGCAGTGGGAGTTATTCACGCAGTTTGGACAATTGCGCTTATGCCTCCCGTTATTTGAAAACTAAAAATAATCCCCCACAACTAACATACCCTCGGCAAAGGTGTCTTTGAATATATGAGATATCATTTTTCAAAATCGCCAAAATCGGTTGCCCCAAACTGGAGAAAAATGCATTCAGCGTTTTGGCATTGGGAATGGTTTCCTACTCCTTGTAGTAAAAATATGACTTCGCACATACGCTCTCCATTTATTAAGGTAGCCTTTTCCCCCTAAATATAGTGGGAAAAATAGTGTAAAGACCGGGCCGACATAAAAGGTGCCTACCTCTGTATTTCGCTTTCGCATCAATTTTAAGGAGAAGAAAGACCAAATATATATCGCTATTTTGGGGACTCAATTATATTTATATTCAGTGTATGGATTACTAAACATTTTAGTCGCCTTTCAGAAAGGGTTACCGGCTTAGTGCTCAGCCTTAAATATTCACAATCTGCTTTATTAACTATTTCAGGATCTATTTAACTCTTCAGACACTGTTAAAAACAATCAGCCATGGCAGCAACTCGTCGCCTTCAAAAGGTACATTCTATTAATAATTTTAATTGGCACTATAATTAGACATGCTGGCTAGAATTGATTTCTGACGTCAACTCAAGGGTTCAATCTTTTTGCACCATTTTTAAGGTGCATATTAATTTTGCCAATGTCATTTTCTCACAGGAACTACAAGACCTAAGGACTAACGGAGTCCGTGCTTTTCGAGATATTGTTGTCGATGATGCTAACATTCTGTACTGGCAAGGCTTAATCGTCCCTGTAAGTGAAAATAGCCATATACAATTTTATTTCAATTCTTTAACAGTTCGTCTCCAATTTTGAGAAACATTTACAGCTGTCAATGAGAGTTTAACGTTGAAACCTCCCCCGCAATTGTTCGAAAATCCCCAATTCTCATTTGGTTACTTGCTTGAAGCTCTTCCCAAGTGAATTATTAATTAATATTACTAATGACTATAGGTACTTATAAGATGGCGTTTAGCTCTAAGTATGTAGAGATAATACCTAGAAGAGAAAAGTAAAAGAGCCTAGTAAAGGTTTTTACTTCAACAAAATGCACAATGATAAGTTAAGCTAGGCCATTGAAAAGCGATAAATAGCAAGAATATAAGAGATAAAATGTGCATAGTCATGCAGACATGTCAGACACAATAAGTTACACGGTGACGGTGGTGGCAGTTATTTTTATATCAGATCGAATCGAAGCCAAGAGCTTGTGCTTTATTTGAATGTGCCGTGAAAATTGTATTAGCGATTTCGTTGCTAATTACTTCACTATTTATAACTAACTCGGCCATATCCTCTTGTTAATGAATGTTTTTATGTTTTTACTTCTTGTCTTGTAAACTTATCGCTAGTAACATAATATATCATAATATTTTCTAATAATATGACTTTTACTTTAGGAAAACGCTCCCTACAACAAAGGAGCATTTCGAATTGAAATCAACTTTCCAGCAGAATATCCTTTCAAACCACCGAAAATAAATTTCAAAACAAAAATTTATCACCCTAACATAGATGAAAAGGGTCAAGTTTGCTTGCCAATCATAAGTGCTGAGAATTGGAAACCTGCAACAAAAACTGATCAAGGTTTGTTATTCACATTGCATTACAGTTCTTGTGATAGTTTTAGTTTTAATTTCATATGCTGCGATCAAAATTGCGTAATACATAATATGCGTCACAAATTACACAATTACAACTAACAATAAGAAATATAATTGGAAATTGGAATTATAGAAACTAATGTGAAGCTAAAAGCCAAATCTATAAATATAAGAGAGAGTTAAAAAGGAATTTCATAATATAATACGCAATCATTTAAGATAAACATAAACTTTCCAATGAATCATAATATTTTTAAGCAATTAAATAAGTTAACTCCTTGGTTTAAACGCAACTTTTTTTTAAAATAATTTTTGAGTATATTTTGACACAAAAGCAAGTTGCTTTTGTGTCAAAATTTGCTTTAAGCAACTGGCTAGACTCAAAGTGTCATTGAAGTCACAGAAATGTCAGTAGTAATATATTTTGCATTCGGATAGTTTTTGGAGAGGCTGTGTAGGAGTGGGTTCTAATTATGGTGATTGGCATGACGGTATTTATAACAAGGGTATGTGCATTTTTAGTGATCCAAGCATTAGTTGCTTTGGTTAATGATCCAGAGCCCGAGCATCCTCTTCGAGCTGATTTGGCAGAAGAGTACGCCAAAGACCGTCGAAAGTTTATAAAGAATGCGGAAGAGTTTACTCGTAAGCATAGTGAAAAACGACCGACAGACTAGAACTTCCACAACAACTAATGAAACCAACACGAAGTGCAACAACAGAATTGAACTTTTCGTAACAATAATATTCGTCAAAAGCGATTACTATATGTATAAATGATATACAAATTATTTCAGTGCATGTATTATATCTGTCATAGAGATAAGAGATATACTTATGTAAATTTAACGTAAATTAATCACAAAAAATGAAAAATTGTCCCCTTCTAAGAATTGATGTCCCTGTAATTAGGATTATTTTGCCCATTGAATTTGTAATGGGTAACGACGTAGTTCATACATTTGCTTTTTTTCAAACTTTTCGTTTACATAAAATATCCGCATGAATATGAGCACTGCTGTGATACATAAATGAAATGTAGTAAAATTAGTACTTATGTAAGTAACTAGATACTACACAACAAATTATAGATACTAAAGTCGGTAACATTATCAATTTAGTCTGGTGTATCTCAAAGTTTATATACATGTGTAAAAAGAACTCAGTTTAGTAGTAGTCAAAAATTAAGTTTAATTGTAGCGGTACGTATATAATTGAAAAGATACACGCAGTAAGATTCCCTATTATAGATCATTAGGCGTGTGTTAAATGCCTGTCTGTCACTGTACAGATCGAATTCCAAAACGGAATTTCCAACCCATTTGTAGGCAATTTTATCATTTGCTTCCACACCGGGCGTCATAAGACTAATCAAACGATTGTTTTGAACATCTGTATTTATTTATACTATATATACCTATTATACTTTCTAATATTTGTATAGTCATCCAACCGTATGATTTGCCATTTTTGGTATTGCTAATTTACGAAGGATCTAAAGACCCATTTATATTAATGCTAAATTTAGGAGGGATAAAAGAACTTATCACTGAACAACTGAAGCAAAGTATTCGCTCACTGCTACTATCTATTCTATTCACTGGAATGCAAATGTGGTCACACTTTTGCACATGTTCAATAACTGTCGGTGATGTTAGATTCTTTCTTGTCAATTATGCATTGTCTTGTAATGTAGCGTAGGACGTAACGAATTGAAAGCACAGTAATGAAACGGACATCGCAAATAAGAACGAATTAACGAGACCTGAGAGTTAAGGTTAGACGTTATAATATGTTGGTTGCTGACAGACATATATAATGGAATGCAGAGATGAGAGCTACTTAAAAGATTGCGTAATTTTCATAAACCTATTTAATTTAACATAACATAATCATTAAATGATGGAGTCAACATAAGATGTATTATTTTGTATGTGAACTGCTTAGAAAGGGCGGACTTGATGGCACTTTTTCTAAGCTGTCATTCAGCCCATTTTTCTTTTAACTGATTGTGAATATACTTTTTTGTTATTCCTATTCGCTTCTTTAATTTTGTGCAATCAATTGATTGGGTTGCTAAAAGGTAACGATTTTACTCAATCATATGAAATATTATAAATGTTATGATAATTATTTCGTCGACTATAATATTATAATTCCACTTAAAGTACCCAACACCAAAGAAAATGCGAGACAAAGCTTTAACAAGTTTCTTGTCTGGTGACTTTAAGTATGTTCTATGTTATACTTTAAATAATCTTATGTGTGAGCTACACAGTAGCAACTGAGTTGAGGTTGAACGATAACTAGTTTAATAATATTATGCAGACTTTGATATCATTAATTAATTACATAGGAATATAAAAATATGAGGGTAAAAGATATCCTTTGTCAATTTTACGTGGCAGGAAGTCGCCGACTACATGTGAATCACTATTCAACTGATGTTGTAGGGCTTCTGTCTATTAGGGTCACTACTCGGCTGTGAAATATTTTCTGAAACAGAAAAACTACCGTGTTGAATTCTAGTAGCATTCAGATTTTTTGAGAAATACAAAAAATTTGGCTTTTCAACTAATTTAATACCTTTCACAAATTGCGAGAATCTTGAAAGGAAAGGGAAATGACCATTAACCTATTTACCTATGTATGTCTAATATGATTGAATTACTGTATGCTGCTTACTTAATTTCATAGTATAGGTTTATCTATTCAATTCAACATTTTATAATAATTAGTTATTTGATTGAACTGAAATAAAAATACTTGCTGGAAATTTCTCTTTTGCTCTACAATATCCCTCCATCAAAAATGCACCAACATTCTGTTATTTCATCTTCTACAAGTAAATGTCTTTAGATTTGTTAACGCAGTATCCTCTCAGTAAATTTTCTGGTTGCTGCAAAAGAAATTATCAAAATCAAACTGGCATTTAATTGCAATTCTACTCTCGTCTTCATCCAGAGTGTAGCATCCTTCTCTATGCTTTATTTATCATCCCAGGGCCTCAGTTGAGCGAATCCCAAATGGTAATAGACTCGTTTGTCTGGAAAGTAAAACTTAAGCAATGCCTTTGTATTGATAAAATATGAAGGCAGCTATTATTCTACGTATTCTACAGATTATTATTCCGATTTGATGCCAAGCAAATTGAGAGCAGGGTTTTAGTAGCAGTTTGACAAAGTTATAACTTTATTCTCGACATCACGATGCAAATTGTTGTACCTATACTCACTATAGTTGTATGTTAAATAAAGCCTAATAATTTTATGGCAATTAGAAAGTGCTGATATCCATTAATACTGAAATGGTTGACACAATGCAACTTTTTAGCATCCTACAATTTCTCAATGCAAAACGATGTTATACACGATATGCAAGATATCCACCCACCTGTTAAGTGAAGCGAATGAAATGAATTGCATACATTAAAGTTTGTTATTGAACTAGGAAATGGAATTTTATGCTCATGTACCTATTCATAGAGTATCCAGATAACAAGATTACAAATTATGTACGCAGAAGGAAAAAATGTGCACCTTTGTGGATTAGAAACTTCCAAATGTCAATATCGAGGAAGTTATCTAATTATTCGTCAACAGAGTTCAATGAATGATGCATTAGGAGATGTTTTGTGAATTGGAGAATTATTCTATGGATGGATATGCATTCTATCTACAATCCGCAACTATCTACTACCTAGTTTGTATTTATTTACTACTGCATAGGACAAGACGTATTTTATGTTGAAATGAAAATGGATCCACTTGTAGTAGGGCACAATTATAATTGGATTCATTCATGAGTTAATGCAATTCGAGACGAAACTGTCTGAAGTTTTCTTCGGGTACTTAGTCATCCTTCGAAGGTTCATCATTAGATCAAATCATATATATGTACGCTTTATGTACATTATTAGGAAACTGTACACTGGAACTAATGATCAAGGAAAAGTTGAGTTTATCTGGAGCTTTATGAATGAAACTGCAGTGAATAGAAAGGAAAAGCTATGAAAAGTATGAATGGATGAACCTATAGCTCATTAAAGTCAATTGCATAATCGAAAGAGTAGTGACGACAGTAAAAATATTATCGATATGTGTCTATAGAGCCTAGAGTCTGTAGCTAGACTACTGCATAATATGTACTGTGGCTACTAGAAGAAATAGAGAGAGTAAATATTATTAGCAATTAGCATCATAGAAATGATGGTGGGTGCAATTGCCGTAAACAAATGAATAGCTAAGTAGAGCAGGCTATGACGATGATTAGAACATTTTGTTTTTATATAACTATTGGAAAACTGAATGATTCTGTACACGATTTCTAAAAAAACAAGGAAGGGACAATAAAGCGACAGACACATATAAATCACAGATTTTTCTTTTTTCTCTCCTTGTACATTTAACAGACATTCACTACGAACATACATAATTTTATCTGCATCATACATATTATTACACCATAACCATTCAATCAGTCATGTCAGTCAATCTATTATGTGACTTCTCTGGTTGAATATAGAGAAGCCTTAATGTTTACAAATCCAATGTGGTTCTATACGTTTAACTTACAGCTTTTACAGAATCTCTAATATCTTATTAGGATCCGTCGTCATTATCATCATCTCATCACCTTCAACACAGCCTCGGGTTCAACACTCTTCTTCCTCTGATTCCTTATCCTTGAGTCTGCCCCTCTGGGATTTGTGTGTTAGGAGTGCCAGAGCAAACAGACAGAGAACAAGATCAATAAATAATTGACAAGCCGTAATTAAAAGGCTGAGAGGAGTTGGAGGAGGAAAAGGAGGAGGAGGAGGAGATGGAGGTAGTGGACTACTACTGACTGACTAATTGTTCGTCACAATTATTTAAGTAGTTGTTCGGAGCTATAATAGTAATAGGCTTCGTCTGTCTCTCCGCTCTCTGCGGCCTCTGTGCACATGAGTCCCACCATAATCTTCCCAATAATGTTTGACACGAAAAAAGAGTTCCCAAAACATTATTTCCACTGTCTACCTACTTGAACTTAGTGTTAGTTAGATTTACATAGGTATTTTTTGTTGTTGATTACTAGACGTACTATATTACATACTTTTGTACAATATAATTGGATTGGTATTGTTCTGAATATGACTGTTTCATGTTTTTATTTGCAATGCATCATGAATACTTATTGTAAGTAGACAAGAGGTACCCACAATAATGGTTATGAGAGTTAGCATTAGTTGGTTGGTTGGTGGTGAGAAAGAATGGACCCGAGAAGAGGTTGCAACCCAAAAGCTGAAAATGATGTGACGTCATTACACGCCGTCTCGTCTCTGCGGAAAACCTCCGGTTGCACGTGGAATACCAGCCACCCAAACGGCTCTCATTTGACATACATGTAAATCTTAGACTTAATATTATTACGCGTAATATCACCTATACAAAACGGTAAATGATCTTTTGTGGTGGTAATAGTAGTAATTGTTTATCTGGATACATACAGTACTTATGGCTAGAGTTAGAGTACGTCCTAGTCCTTAAGCAGTAGGTACACATCTTTACATTCTCACACTTTAAGCATACATTTTGTCCACCATTTTTAAATGCCTTAATGTCGTCACTAAAGAAATCCACTCCACCACGTGACACAAATAGCTGATGTTTACGATATACAATTTGTAAATCTTCTTGCTGTCTGAGTAGGAAGTTCCGAGGGACAGAGCCCGTCCCCACACCCAGCCACTGCCAAGGGCTCCTTTAAAAATATTTGTAGGTTAGAGAAAAGGAGATGGGACGGCAGGGAGTGCGTTGAGGGACTCTGGAGCTGCTGGACACCGGCTCTTCCCACTCACACAACAACAACAGAATTATTATAATCCCTACAACAATGATCAGTACAGTGTACATACATATAATATTATTATAATGATGCGTACAATGTGAACTGTAACTATATACCGAGGATCTGATAATCTTAAGTTGTCAGTTCATCTGAAATACCACAGTTTTGCGTCAACAAATCAGATTTGTTTGGGTTACATTAAAATCTACTCCACTGACATAATACAGAGATATCGTTATGCTTAAGTTAATAGGTACACTACAATAGAGATGAATCTTGGGGGCTGCGGAATGAATCGTATTCCACGAACAGGCCGAAGGGTCCTTAAAAATTCTCATTGTCGCCGCTGGGAATTGCACTGATCGTTAAATGTCCCAGACAGAGCACTGCTGCTTCTTCAACTTCACTTTTACTTCCACTGTTCCCCCAATGTCCCTAAATCATGGCTGATGGAAACTTTGCACGGATTCGTCGTGGTTCTTAATGGCTTGAGAAAATAAATATTTAACCGGAGCAGGGACTACTCGTATTCTTATTTATTACTTCGTCAAGTGCTTCAGATTATTTTGGGGAGAGACGAGAGGTACTTAATCACATTATATCTACTCATTGGAGTGCATCTGGTATATACAATTTCCTAAATGTACATAGACTTATATTTATGATATAACATTATCATAGTTGCTATCATGTATAAGTGATATTCCATGCAAAAAGAAAAAGTATGTTTAATGATTAATAAATTAGCCCTATTAATTGAGAGCAGTAAGTTTAGTCTGTTGTTGGTAACTATCATACGAAAAGATATATTGAAACGCGTTGAAATTGTTTTGCCAACTCCCTGATTTTGCCATCAACGCGATTTTGTATTTGTAGCAACAAAGTCAGGTGGCTCCTATTTTGTCTTCTCAAAAAGTTCAAAATTGGCCACGTACAATTTCTAGGTAGCTACACTATTCGTTTTCGTACCAGTCAGCAACAACTGAACATGTACTTCTACCATTGTACCTTACACAAATAAATAAAGCACCAAATAAAAATGAGAAAACTTGCAGCTAACAGCTAATAGTTAGTATGTAGACTTCATACTTACACTTGCCTTTGCAAATAGGAAATAGATAAGATGAGTAATTATTTCTGCACTGTACAACCAGCGGATTGAGATTTTTAATTTGATATTTTGTCCTCTTACAAAGAGGAGCTCAAGGAGAGTCGGATTACAGTACACCTTCATGTACTAAATTCCCTTTGTTTTCACGCTCATTTATTTTACGTTTGCCACTCCAATTTTTATTACGCAAACTATTTTACCATTTCGGCTTTTTTTCTTCTTTTCCAAGAAATTCAGACGTGTATTATTTACAGTTAACTTTCTACACTTTCTTGTTTCCTTTGGATTACGTTTTGATGTACCGGGAAAATTACAATATTCTTTTAGATACTTTTTGAGTTGTAGTAGGACATATTATAATGTAGTTACTGTGTGTATTGTGTAGGTAGGTATGCAGTTACTGCAGTTTGTAGACAGAATGCTTGATATTCCTTAATAATCGAATTAACAGACTAGACTTGTCATTTACACATCTTTTCTTCGTCGTAATACTGACCAATTTCTATTTTCGAATTGACCGCCACAGTCGAATTGTTCAGCACTGAGAACCCTTTTCCGGAAGTATTATTTACATAACTTGCACCTCCTGCAAACAAAACAAAAGATTTCCACTTATAAACTGCACGTCTGTCGTTTTGAGAAAATCCTAGGCATTTGCCAAAATATAAACAAAAAAACTTTGTACTTCGCCTTATTTCTCAAGTTCATAATTACCAATTCCCATTATTCTGATTTTTAATTTAAACGCCACGAAGAAATACTGTCGACACTAATTCTTTAAATTACATTTATTCATACCGCAAAATGCTGCTGTTCTTAATGTAGGTACCTACTGTAAAACCTGTAAATACCTTACGACAAAAAATGTGTGAAAAACTAACAGTTAATTTTTATGTTATTAAAACAAGTGAGTATTAAGTTAGATTAGCTGGGGTCCTTTTGCAGGAATATTGTAATAGCTAACTTCTTCAGTCGCAGGTATGTACGTTTTATTTACGCCCCCGTTTTCTACAACATTAAGAAAATACTCGAAGAAATTGGTGATGGCTCGTGGAGCTCAGCTATTTTGTAGCACTGAATAAAGCTGAATTTCGCAAAAATCTATCTCGAAATGTCATTTTGGATGATAATTTAGAATATTTCCCCATTTTTAATTCCCAATTTTTTAGGTTTTATAAATGTTCATTTTTTATAATTTAAAGCCCCAAGATGTCTAAGTTTTATCTTCCCACAAGTATTCTAAATATTCTACCCAATCCATGGTCAGACAAATAGTCAATTAAAGGGTTTAATTATAAGATAAAGCTCACCAATAGGAGAGTTGGCTGTTTTTTCAACAGTGATGGCCGCCAGAGGAGAAGAGCTGAGTTTACTGGTGGTTACTAGGCTAATAGGACCTGTGCTTGAAATTCCATTAACTCCATTTACAGAACCGAATAGCTTCTTTGTTGAATTGTTTTCTCCTGCAAAGGACAAAAGAAGATAATTAGCACCGCCGCATTTATGAGATGATCTACCACATAATATTCGTTTAATCCCTGAGAAATGATTTGAGATGGAATCTCTAATGAAGAGTTAGTGATGCCGGATTCAGAATGAATCTGCATGTACCTATATGGCAGTTGTTTACTGTTAGCGAAAGCGGATATTGAGAATCACTGGATTCCTCAAGCTCCACGTCATTCTTTTTGGGCGGTTGTGTTGCTTCGGAGGGACTGTTTGGCTCAGATTCAGAAGACCTATGATTTTCCAGCGGCTCCGAAGAAAGGGTATCAATTGCTGATCCATTGTGTCCTTCAATGTCCACATCTAAATCTTCTGGAATCATAGCTCGCCAGTCTAGGTGATCCCATTTCCCAAGCATATCTTTCTTCAATGTTGAAAGCCTTTGCTGCAGTGCAATTTTTTCACGTGCCAGCCGTTCCATTTCGTGTTCGTACTCACGCTCTTTCCTTTTCAGCGTCTGTAGAAAAGGAAATTCATCACGTGAGTTAATATTTTACGCTACAAGTATACCAACATTCACCTGCGTTTAGACTCTGCACATATCCACACCAAAATCACTTGGCGACATTTTCACTGCGACTTGTCCCTACGACAGACTACGGCTATTAACATAAACTGCGCCGACTTTTTACAGCCCGACTAAGTACGTAGCTCCCAACTAACAATCTCAATTCACATCCATTTACAACCAATAACCCTATACAATCCCTTTTCCCATTACTCTGGCCGGCGTCAGAAATCAAAACCAATATTAAAAATGGGACTAGAACTATTAAGTTAAAAAACATCAATTGGTTGGGCTGCACACATTGGCAGTCTTTCTACGTCCAGAAATTGAAACACGGCAGATTGCATTGAAAAATGCGTTTTATTATATCAGTTGAAAATTAGAAGTAAGATAAAAGGCCTTTAAGCAAGCAATTAAAAGTCTGGAATTCCAGGGAACACATGACAAAAAACATTTATCATTCATAAAGAATAAACAATATTTCTCTTCATATTACTTTTTGTTTGTTAACCGGCAGTTTCTACAGATAATATGAAAAATAATGGAGAATGGCAATTAAAGCGTGGATATAACTGAAAGTAGAAGTAGATGATGAAATTCTTGAGCTAAGAGGTCAGTGAGCATAGGATCTTTAAATTGCAACGTGGACTAAGAAAGGCTCGATGGAATAATAAAAATACAGAGTAGTACATGCAGTTGAGCCAACAACAATTTAACTATGATAAATAGATTAGGTATTTATTATCCCACTCAACTCCACTAGTCCGTACAGACACAACAGCTCATGTTTCGTATGCACCAAGCACATTCTACTTGACTGTATAAATCCATGGCTAACCACAATGCACAAGCCAAACAAAAATTTAAAAGCCACTGCTACTGCTTCGCACATGTAACTAGCACATGTAGTCGGAAAAGAGATTGCAAAAATTTCTAAATTACGAATTCGTTATTTAGAAGCTCCAGAGAGAGTTAAAAAAGATAATCCATTTGTTTGTGAGTTCGGAGAGGGGGATACAGGCTCATCCATTGCCTAACACACTAAAGTGCAAACAGGAACGAGAGGTCGAAGTCGAATTTCCAGTAGAGTAAGCACATGTTGAGAACATTTTATTTTATGGTGAATATGTAGTTCCCAGCTCTGCGGCATGAGCACAACAACAGAACGAGACAAGAGTCCAGGCCAGGCCACGTACTCAGGCAGACTAGCCACTGGCTACGAGATATACGCAGTGTAAGAACATTTCTTAAGACAAAAACTAAAACCGGTAAAACGACTTTTTAACCCGCCTGAAAGGGAGACAATGAACGATCAATTACATCTCTACATACATTCACTTGGCAAGACGAGTCAACAGTCATCGCCAGTCTCCATTTGCCATTCTAATCTACGAGCCTTAAAATTACGCTAAAGCACTCCGCCTAGGTCAGTCCCATTTTTGCACATCCTTTGACTTTCAATTTTAGCTAACAAACAACGTGACACTTTGAACTTCTCTCACTCTACACAACAACGAAACGCAACGCCGACGTCCGACATTCACTACTTTTCGAGTGTATTATAACTTGAAAGCACGTCATAATAGTACAGGATGGATAGGTAAATAGTAGTCGTGATTTGTGTGCTTGCATCATCAATGTCACATCTATACAACCTGCGGCATTGAAAATAAACACGACAATACTCTTCTCATTACTACAATTCCATGTCACAGACCTAAAATCTCATAAAATTCCGTATAAACTAAACAATGGACAAATAAATAGAATTATAAATGACACATTAGACATTTAAGCAAAGTAAGCAAAATGTGTACTCTCTATTCTCGATGTCACTGACTCAAAAAGTCATAAGTCAACAAAATAGCAAAAGTTCATAAATATCCTTACTAAAGGTGTCTAAAATGTACTACTTTGACTTTGCAACTATGAAAAGTTGATGAATGGATTGAATTTTGTAATTTTTAGAGCTATCATGCGGTAAAGAACGATAATAATTTCATTTAAGGCTCTAGATTGCTCTTCCATGAGACTGAAAAACATTTTTTGACAGACTACAAAGCCCGGAGCTATAGAAAGAGATTAAAAAGGAAAAATCGAGCCATTTTTTTGCTGCCTCCTGCTGTAATGCTATACTTACGTTTACGTACATCAAACATCAATAGTTACATGTAGGTACATTGAATTCTCAATGACAAGGATACTTATAGTTTGCAGACTGGCACATGTATCGATGTGATGATACCTAGTTACTCCTTACTCCTTGAGCAGATAGTTAGATCACAGCCATGCCATGCTATAATAAAATATATCCATAGCCGGAGCCTAGTTGCTTCGGGTAGGTGAGCTGGAGCTGTCCTGGTCCTGACGTTGTTGAGGCAAGAGAAAGTCAATACAACTACCAACTACCTACCGACTAAACTGCTCGACAAAGTCGACATGTGGGACTGAGACGGCGTTTTACTTTTAACTCTCCCCTTTCTTTCAGGCTCCATCTTCGCGTATTAAAGACCCTTTTTTCCCAATCTCCATTTAATCTGAGCATCAAGGATTCTTGATCTTGACTCAAAAATGCCATGATGATCTACAAAGAATTTGATCTCCGTAATCCAAGAACATTCTGATATTGGCATGTCAATGTTCCATTTTGAAAGTCACTAGCGAAGGATCTCTTAGAATTTAGGTTTAATTTCCCTCCATAAGCACATTTTCTCAACAGATAACTTTCCTTTATTCCTTCTCGATTCGCTCCCATGTCTACCTCTTAAAATATTTAGGTAGGTATTTTGTAATTCAGGAGCCAAATGATGCCTAGATTTTGCTTTCCTAACCTACATAACATTTGCACACAGAATTACAAATACAGAACAGGTAGACACAGATAGACCACAAATCCCTTACACGCGTCAGAGTTAGATCTCCTAGAATTGTAAGAATTGGAAAACAGACAAACATTTTATACATAGTAAGTAGCTATGATTTTATTGGCGAATACTTATAAAGATGTTTAATTTTAGATTTTTCCAGAATAATATAGATCACAGTTAAAAATCAAGTTTTTGATGCAGCAATTATAAATTTCTGTACAAACTAAACATTCCTTGCTTGCAAGACTAAGTTTATAAAGTGGAAATAATTGTAGTCTCTCTCCCAAGTTTTCATTTGGAAAGAATTTTTGTGACTCGAAATATCAATTGGATAATTTTCTCCATTTTTACCAGATATTATTTGTTGGAGGAAACGAAACACTGTTGAGCACGTAAGTTGAACTATATTCGCCATATAATATTATTATGTATTTCTGACTCCTGACGTTTAAAAATCAATAACCATCTCTTCTCATCCAATGCAATAATACAAGCAAGGTGGAGAATTTGGATTAGATATTGATCTTTCCTTATAGCCTTAAGATTTAGTCAACAGATCGAAATTTAACGAAAACAAGTTTGAATGCTAAACTGACTAGTGCGTGTTTTATTAGGAAATTACATGCATAAGAGAATCTTTTTATTGCTCCAAGCCGTATACTTACTTTCATATTCTCTATCACTGGCACAATATCTACAGCTTGACTACCTAACTTACGATCATTAGCGCATTTATTTCCCCATTCCTTCATAAAAAGTTTCATTTTTATACCCCATTAAATTTTTTGAATCTAACTGACACTCATCTTTAGCAAGTTATGTGTCTTTGCTGGAATCATTTCTAATCTAACAGTAACTAAAAGTGATACAGGCAAATGTATGCAAACGTTATTTCGTAGGATTTATTAGTGGAAACGCAACTTTGTAGAAATCTTGGCAATAAATATTTAATGGCTTGTTATATGAACCATAGCTTCAATTAATAAAAATTCTGTTCTGAGATCATAAATAGTAAATAAAAAAGGTTCTTGTTATAACGATCATTCAAGGCAAGATAAGTATATATTAGCGCAATTGGTAAACATCTAAAGCCCTGAGGCTGCTCCGGCAAGGCAAAACATTGTCTATAGAACTCTACATGGACATGTAAAGTAAATCAAGTAAATGGGACAAACAGATTTTTCATCCGCTGTAAAAAGCAAATCGGAAATTGCCTTCAAACTTCTCTCTTTGAAAAGAGAGTTGATTGACGAAACGGAAAATAGTTCTGCGTTCTATTAATGCTTGCATTGAATTTTAAAAACGCCGGAAATGTATTTCGGTGCCGTTTTATAAGATTGTAATAACAAGATTTAGGGTTAAACTCGGGCATGGTTAGACGTCTAGTTGAATGAGATTATAATTTGAAGAATTAGAATTAAAGAGGCATACGGCATACCTGTATATGTCGGAGGGAACTTCTCAATATAGCCAAATTTGAGATCTTTCGGTCCTCGAATGCGGGAAGCTGACTCTTCAGGAGTTCGAAACATTCCTTTAGATGTGCTCTCCGGTTCTTCTCCAACTTATTATGAACCTCTCGAGTTCCAGAATTTCGGTTATTGTTGAGAGTGGTATTATTACTTTAATATGAAAATAAGCAAACATTATTTCGCGAAAATGACAACATACAACAGAACCTAATTAATATCCTTGAGGAGTTTAAAGTTATAAAGAAATTTAAAAAATTAAAGATAATATTATTGATAAGTTTCAATACTTTTTTGTGATCCGATTGGTCCCTCCATTGAAATCGAAAGTTGGCGACTGGTTAATTTGATTGATGCGACGATAGGAATGGTCTGGCGATATTTTGAAACCATTCACTGGCTCAGGTACTCTTGGGAGGCTTGTTGAGGTATTGGTATGATGGCTTTTGAAAGCAGCCTGTGATAAATAGTGAATTCCATTCGGGACGACTCCGTGATTGACGAATCCATTATTATGACTGGTAGTCGGTAATGCAACTGAGGACGTACCATTGCTAGGCAAATCAGGGAATCCTTTCTCACCTACAAAGAAAAATAAACCATTTTTAGCAAGCAACTTTGACTGGGTTAAATACAGTGCACGTAATAAGTAGCCGTCCTCCACTCTGGTTTTTCATTAAACTAAATTATTATACACTATGAACTAATCGTAGTTATAGAGGTTCTCCATTTCTGTAGCTTAACTATTTACTTTCTTATTAGAAATTATTGATACAGACACTTTTACATATATGTATAGTCTCTAACTCTTAATTGTCCTAAATATTTTAAATTCGAAAAATAAGTCATCTACAAAATGCGCTTAAGCAAGAACGGAGACATTAATGTGCATGAAAAGTGTTTGACTGGTTACAGTGTATAGCAATGTCAATGCCACTCTGTGAAAATGTCATTTTGTGTCTAAGCTGTCAGCGCAGGAACTGTATAAAATAAAGTGAGATTTTAAATCAGTTTCCTTGTTTTTGTAGTTTTCTGGCCACTATCCCAAGTGGGTGTGTCCGGTGTGCCCCATTTTCACATAGAAACTTCCTTTAGAACCCGAGCACATTATTATCTTATTCCGTTTACGAGTTATCGCAAAGATATTGTAGACACAGAGAGATCGAAGATTTGTATGAAGTACCTTCCTGCAAGTATGTACTAAATAATCACACTCGACTAAAGAAATTTATTTCTCTCTAACATTCGAATGTAATGATGTCTTAGGCGTGTGTAACTAAATTATTTATTACATATTGTTAATCATTTACTAATTTTAAAAACTCGTTACGTTACGAACATTAAACGTTTATTTCATTTATATATCACTGTCAGTATAATATTATGACGAATAAGTATAAATCCTTGATATTAAAGTATCTATAAAACATTTTGTAGTCGTGCTAGCTAAAACGTTCCCAAAACGATGTACAAAATGATTATATAGCTGCCTATATAACTTTTCCTATCGTCAATTAAAGAAATCTTAAAAGTTTTGAGTAAGAATTATTATTAAATAAGGACAACACTGTATTCTGTAAGTAAATATAGCAATGTGTAGTTAAGTTACATTTGGCTTGTCAATTTGTCAATTTGTCATAAATATAAGGTCTTAAGGTCATTTGACATGTGGACAGTTTGTGTTTATTGAAAGAGCGTTTAATAATAATATTATTATTATTAGGGTAAATGGTTTATTTTTTGAGGATTATCTAGGAGCTTAAAGATTAGATTACACACATCGCATCGCTCAGAAAAAAATGGCAAGCTTAACAGTTGAAAGTTAAAGCGGTATATTGTGAGATAGATATAAAGTTAGTTAGTTAGTGCGAGGGGAGGGAGAATAGTGAGCAGTGAGCAGAGCATAGTCATACAAAGTATAGAGCTAGCGAACAACATTATCGTGGGGCTCCGATCCGACTGACTCACAATCAAACTGAGATGAGGATGAGCCAACAGTGAGCATGAGGAGCATCAGTGTTATAAAATAATATATAACTCACGTGAAGCTGGCCTTGAACTTGTTCTCGTGAATGCAACAGAATACACAATACACATAATGCCAATACGCTGAGAGACATGAGATCGCAGCACATTGGAGATAAAGAGGCAAAAACGTTAATATTAGGAAATCCACAGCTCGAGAGCAGGACAGAAAAGCACATGCATGATGATTCTGATGATGTATTCGGGATCAACAATGCTGAAAAGCGATAATAAAAAATGTTGCTCGTGCGCATTCATTTGGAAAAGTCATGAAATCAATGCTTGATGAGCTGGGCGGGTCTACACCCCTCTAACTAAACTTAGAGATTTCAATTTACGAATATTACACGTTTACTAATCCTGCCCCTTATTCATTTGCCAGACATTACACTCACTATTCAAAAAATGCCCTTGATTTTTCCTTTTTCAGTCATTTCATCCTTACTTCCAATTTCCCATTCAAACTTATTTATACGGAGTGAAAGTGAAACCTGCTTTCATCACACCAATGGCCTCTTACTAATAAATAACACTAATTGTTCTTTGTCCTTTTCTAATTGCACACACAATTTACTTACTCCTGTGCTTTGGCTCATTCACTGAAGAATGCAGACAAAATTATTGGTAGCTATAGACACTTTGGCATTCAACATGTACAATTTCGTTAATGCTGAAACCTGACTCTGACTATTGGCGTTTGATAAAATCCCTTTTCGACAGGAAATTAGCAATTATAACATTAATCGGCAGGTGTTCCACAGATAAAATGGAATTTAATCCTTACGAATATAATTGTGGCACGTATTTCTTTGTAACGTCACATCTATGTACGTAAGCAGAAGTTGATTGTTAAAATAATTAAAAAGCGCTTTCATAACTCAGTTAAAATTTATGGCCATTTCATTTCCAATTGTCTATGAAACGAACGACATGATACGAGGGATAGACTTTTAAAAAATTACGTCACAGACCCAAGGTGATATTGATTTTGACATACAATTTTTAGAAGAATTTTACATGAATCACAATTTTCCCATTTTTCGCCCTTTTTCCTAGGAATTCATTTGTAAATAATTATTTACATGCGTGACAATTCCTTTACATCAGTTATTAAATTAACACTCTGTCGTGTCTAAATTGTTACCCGTTCTTACGTACTCAGCAATTCAGCATGCGTACCTACTTTTCTTTTGACTTGTGAGTGGGATTTTCCATTCGACCCTTTTCTGATATTTAAAATACAATAAACTTTGCATGGGCACGTCAAATTTTAAAACGGATTCAATTATACCAAAGGAAGCTGCGACTTACACAAACAAATAAATTATAAACATGCTTTGCCATATTGAAAAGATAACAGTCATTTCATTGTAAATATTATTACTACGTGCATACTCATGGTATGGTGTTAGTAATGTCAGTTTATAGGTACGAGTGCGAGAGTATAAAGTGTAAAGGAAATTACTGACTTGATTGTAGGGTATAAAAACGCTAGGGTCATTTACAATTATTAGCATTATAATTAATTAATATCTTACTATTTTATATACTTACACAATTTGTTTCTTCCTACAGTACCTACGTACATTTCGATTTGGGAATGGATCTCCATAAATAGTTGTTCACGAAAATACCAAACGTTTCATAACGCAATATTAATAATACCTAGGTATTCCATATTATTATTAGTATTATTTGAATGAACTCCTACTGCTAGTACACAAGGCCATAAAACTGAACAAGTAAAATCTTATGAGGTTTAGAATACGCTATTGGTTATTCCGATTCACTTCTAATTCATTTGACAAATTAAAGCAGCCATGGAATGCAGGAAACTCTTTTTAATAGCTTCACTTTGAGAACTTAATTGCTTAGCTCAAATTTAAAAGGAAGCATTGCATTTAAAAAGTCATTTTTATTAACTAGCGAAAGTATGATGCACGTGCTTGCAGTGAGTCAACACACGGAAAAAATTGTTATTTTGCAAGTACATAACCATAATTTGCTTCCATGAGTCGCGATCGCGAATAGAAAAGACATTGAATCAATTGGACAAATAGAAAGCTGAAGTACATACTCAGAAGCGCTTGATATTTGACACTTGTTTAATTCTGATACAACTCGGTATCTAAACTGTATAGAAATACATTGTAAATGCATAGATAATTTTTTATCCAGTGCTAAAGGTTAATGTTATGTCTTGTGTGTCATTTTCGATTTTTGGAATTTAAATCTAATCGATCTCGAAAGCAGGACTTATGATGATGGGAGGATGGTTTTGATAGCGTGGGCGAGTATTTTTTTATTCGTATACTTGTGCGTTATTTATTCTTGTTCCATCATCATCCCGTACTTTTCACACAGTGATAAACAATCCTGAATGGAATGAAAAAGAAAAATTCCTACACAGAGCTCTTTTTGCATTTTGCATTAATGCAAAATTTTGAGGGGCATTGCTGAAGATTGTGTAAGTGTAGGAGAAAGAAAGTGTGGTTGAATGTAACTTGTTATATTGTGGCTGTGTGTGTGTGGGGGCAAGAAACGTGTGCTGAGATGTGCCGTGCCATTTATTAGTTACGGCCGTGTATTTGCATGTAGTCTGTTTGAAGTGTAGGGATTATTAGCTAGCAGTAGCTCTGAGAGAGTGATGCATAAGCAATGTGAAGGATCTACGTATTTAGTATGAGGCTGAGTAGCCAAATTAAAGTTGAGCATGTGATAAGTTGCACAAAATCGCTAACTGGTTTTACAACGCAGAATAAGAATAACAACAGGCAAGTAACCAAGCAAACCACGCATTGACTCTAATCTTAATCGCAACAGCAAGGAGTGCAGAACTGAAAGGCAGAGAGCAGGCAGTCAGTGGCAGGCAGGGATATTAGTCAAGCAGATATTTGTACATAGACATAATATTCTATGGGCAGATTTGTTGCGAAGTTGCATGAAGTTAGGCCATATATGACTACGAGTCAAATGTCATGCGGTAGAGCACAAGTTAAGTCGAGAGCGGAGACTGGAGACTCGCTCACTCGCTCGCCTTTGTATAAATAAATATCTGTCTTTAGTCGAAAACACACTACCTACCTATGTTAACTTTGGATGGATAACTAGGCAAATATCAGCATCAAGTTGAACTGGAGGAAATTTGCAAAGGTCATTAACTCATTGTGTAGGATTGGTAAACTACTCACCCCGCGTCATCACAATCGCTGGCCACACGATTACATTACAATACACTCACTCGTCGTGCACTATTCCGTCCCTCATTCTATTAGCTACAATTAAGCACTTAGATAAATAGCAAGTGAGCAAAATGACCATTCACAGAGCTTCCCTACAAATCACCTTCAGTTATCTCTAATAAACAATAATTCCTACATTTACTCCAGGATCTCCTCTATGCTGTATTAATAGGCTTAATCTGCATAAAAAACATGAGAGATGATAAAACATTATTTATAAATCCTCTGAGTTGCTAATACCTTTTCAATTGTGCATAAATAATCATGGGATATTATTAAGCTTTTAAATATGTTGATAAGTAAAAAATAATAAAAAATAATTTAATACTTTTAAAGGAATATTTTAGTTTGTAAGACATTACAGGCAGGTGGGAAAATAATAATTTGATGATATCGTATTTCTTTTTGCTTTATTTTTAGACGCTCTAACGAGAATTGTCATAGAGATAATGAAGCACCCATTTTGCGTAAACCCAAAATTGCTGACGCTATAGTTTCTAGCTTTTCTGTCACCCAACAAACAAACAAGCTAATAAAACAAGGAGTGTTTTTCATATTTAACTAGAGCAAAAGCTTAGAATGCAGAAACCTCATTTTACTGAAAGTGAGCAATCAGTGAACTGAACATGGTTGCGAAAGCTCAGTGAATGTCAAAACTATAAGAAGCAGAGTACACGTGTAAAAATTATGCATAATACATGGCACAGTTTTACACGTAGACGTAGTTTTTGTGAAAGAAGAGTTTAAGCACATGGCGAACGAGGATAGGAAAGAGGCGAGCAGGAGAGTATTGAACGCAACATATCGACAAGGGTGATACAACGGCGCAGCAGCAGAAAGAGCAGGGGAAAAACAATATGGGAAATAGGAAAATACGTAGAAATAGCTCTCTTCTCTATACTCTCAAAGTGGTGGAAGAACTTTGTTCTTTAGTTGAGCTACGAGCCTACGAGATGAGATCTAGCGAACTGACGGCGGCGAGCGATCCTTCTACATGTGTTCAATCTAATTTCAGAACTTTAACTTAGGAACTCTGTAAAGTTATTATGATGCTTTTGCTCTAGCCATGATTATCACACCCTAAAAATAGTGCATAATAATTATGTTTATAATGCTATTACTATTATATGCAAATTCTCGGAATGTACAAAAGCTGACAAATGTTTAAAGATACGACGCAGTAATAGTTATGGGAGGTAAATGCTTCGTTTGCATTGGCTTTGTTGACTTTTACTGATACATAATGTCCGTATAATAAGGTCCTGAGCTGCCCAACTTCTAATCTAACTCTAGCAAACAGCGGTAGGTAAAAGCGTCAAAAACAAATGAAATGCAAGGGGCTCAAAAATATATCGACCGATGTACGATATGCAAATGAGCTTGTAGCATTTAGTTCTAAAAGCCATTTGGGAGGAGGTGCCATGTGTATTAATTAAATGGACAGTTTCATTTGTCCTGATATACAAAAATACTTTTACTCTGGGTTTTTTCCATCCCTGGCTATAGCTACATATTTACTGGAAATACAATCATACATTTTATTGACTGCAAGAACTTAACTGTGCAGATCATAAACAGCGACATAGTATCTAGCTATAGTATACATTTATAAGAACGTATAGGTAATAATAATATGTTATACAAATAATCTGTAATATAATAAATATATCTGCTTTAACTGTCATAGCCTCTGTCAACTGCGCTGGGGACTAGGTCTAAAGTCCCACAACAGGTTCTTAGACAGACTGACTGACTGATAAGTTAATTTACTTATAAGGTTTGTACTTTGTAGTGAACATGTCCCTAGCTGCTGAGTGGCAAAAGGTCTGAGCAAGGCTCTCGGACCTGCTGTGCTCAGGTTGAAGACTATCCTTGAACTGAGCATCCAAGGGCTCTACAAGATTTCAGATTAGGACTTAGGACCCAAAATTCAGAGCCAACAAAAGACGTCCAAAGAATAGCTAGGGTCAGTTCATGAGAGAAACAATAGGACTTGCTTATAAGATAGCATAGCACATTGTTTATTATGGTTAAAAGTTAAATCTGCGTGACGGGGACAAACAAAACATGAGAGATTTCTACTTTATTTCACTTCACAACATAATGAGTCAGAACAGAGTCAGCAACAGAACTTATTTTTGTTATTCACTTCGTGTTTATTCTTATATTTATATAAAGCGATATATATTTAGACATGTGCAATATTGGTGACGTTTGACGTTTGCTGCGAGGGTGAATTGAGCAAGGTGAATAGGGATGAGGCTGTGTGAGTGTGTGACGTGTGACTAGTTTTGCAATTGCAACATACTAACAACTAAAAACTTCTTATACTTACGACGAGAATAATCGCACATATTTTATTATGTTTTTTTTAATGAAAAGCTCTATGAAAGATCCCTAGTACAGCCGTCTGTGTCTTTTCAATAATTTTATATTTGTTTCCTCCAGTGAATACAATTTGTTTTGGCCTGTGTTTGTAATGCCGAAGATTATGCTTTGTATATACCTACTATAGATATATTATTGTACTTATGCCCACCACCACTATGACATGTTTATAAAAATCAATGAAATGTCACACACCAGAAATAAGCCCCTACTACACACTGGCCCACATTTGCCTCGTATTGCAATACATATACATATCTACCCGAAATAAATAACATCTCAACATATTCCTCATATAGCGAAAAATTTTCAAAATCATCATTAGCAATTGAATAGCTAGCTAAACTCTTTTTAGGCTAACAAATTCTATTGAAAAGAGCAATATTTAGTATGGTCTTGTTACCGCAGCGTGCAAATATGTGATTACACCCACGCAAAAAGTTTACAGAGCCACTTCTGCCACTTTTCATTTTTGTATATCGCCGCTAGCTATTTTATGCCTATGTAGAAGAAATAATTTATTATTGCTCTTTAAAAGCAAATCTTAAATTTTGCACGAATTTGGTTGGTTGTGAGTGGCCTTACGGTTTTCATTAGCAATCGAAAAATCGGTAAAAATCGAACGAAAACTGCAGGGGAAGATAATATACGATAATATTGTGCAAGTATATTAATAATTCTTAACATACAAACCGTGATTTATGTGTATGATGCATAAGTAGGCAAATGAATAATAATATTATTTCAATTGTTTGTGAACTGTACTCAGTACCCTTCTCTTGTAGTGTATAAATCATGCATGATGGATTAGTCATTGAGTAGGTTTTCGTTAAATCATTACGTTTTCGTCGTATGGAATAAGAATAAGTATGTCGTATACTCATAACATGATAGGAAGTTGGAAAATGCGTTACTCTCTTTGACTCTTCGAGAAACTACTACGAAGAATATCTCAAAATTGAAAAAACTCGTATGTGACCAATCCTAATAAATAAATTTCTTTTTATTTGAAATGAATGAAAATTCATAAATTGATTAAGAGATTTTATGAACCTTCGACTCTATTAATTTTTCTACTGAACAAAAATCTGAAATTGAATAGGTACATCTTCTGCTGACAGCAGAGGAATACTCTAACAAATCTGTTTTCTTATTACGGAGGATAAAGAAATAAAGAAATGATTGTGAAAGTTTTTAAGAGTCACCAAGTCATGATGTCTAACTAAGTATCAATGAATGTACTTTTAAATCACAGCGCATTGGGTGATTAATGTGTATATTTATTGCCCATTGGAAATGTTATTGTAGTACTTCTTTTCTGCGTAGAGTCAAACAAAGCCCATTAAAATTGACCCGTGTTCGCCTTGCAACCTTTGTCATTACAGATAATCGCCATAATAAATGTGTAGAGTTTCAAACGATGTCGATCGTAATGTATTCATATATCCTAGCATATAAATATCCCACTTAGCAAACACACTTACAGTTGCAACTCGGTAGTGTCCTATGTATAAAAAACTTTTGAAACAGTCGCTAGTCGATAACGTAGTAGTTATGTGTTTAGATGCTATCAAGGCTCAATACTTCGTTTCATATACATACATTTAATATTGAATATATGCATAGATCACGAAATCGATAGAAGAACCAGTAGAAGATAGCAGTTCGACTTTGTATCAATCAATGAGCTTGTGTATGAACTGAACTAGTGCTAATTGCATACTTGGAGGCTGGTGTCATCTTTTATTGGTTTCATATTTTCAATATTCCATACAAACGAAGAGATAGTAAGAAAAGAACAATTGACGTAGCATATCAGCCAGCGTTATCATAATCGGACGCAATGCATAGACAATAATTATGTGGAACAAGAACGAACTATCATCTACTCATACACTCAAGTCGTTAAATCGTAGGAGAGATATTTTGAGCTGACACTAAAAAACATGGACAAGTTTAATACTGTCAAATATCAAAGCGACATTTATAAAGCAATAGGGAATGACAGTCCAACTCTGAAGTCGCAAGTGGCCATATGTATTATAATTATAATATTATCACTCTTCTACTACTACTACTACTACCTGTTACTGTTACACATGCAGTACGATAAGTCACCATTTTACCAATACTCGTGCACTTTAAGCACATTGCTATGAGTTGGTTGGGTTGGACTGTTGGACATGGACATGCAGTGGTGTTGGTGCCGCAGGAATTAGAAACATAGTTTTAATGAGACGAGCGAGTGTATGACAATAAATAATAATGTTTCAAGTCAAGTGCTCAAGTAAGTACCAAGTACCATTGCCAACACATTCTATTATCTATTTGTATTATATGTCATGTACTGTCATTAGGCCGCCAGGGCACGGGTGGGATGTTATTGTTGTTTTCTATGCCACGAAAGTATAGCCATGCTATTATAATATCACATTACATTAAATCTGCACACTGCACAGATACATATAATTATTATCACTCCAATGCTCCTGTCCCCACTGATTTTGGTGTTACTCACTAAACGGACTTAATATACAAAGAGAAACAATTAGCATATCATTTACGGTACATCTACACCCATTTGGTACACCATATTTGCAATACATGCAGGGTGCAGGCTACATGCCATGCCACTCTTGCCACTATTTATTAATATTCATGCCATACCTACATTAGGTTTCTACATAATAATATCATAATCATTGTTAGAAATATCTATTTTATCAGTAACGTGGCACACAACTTGTAAACCTGTACTAAATCACAAAAGAATTTTAATTGCCACTGCAGAGACGTGTAAAAATATTTTTGGGGCTTTGGACCATTATAGTACTAGTAGAAACATCAATTAGATAAAAAGTTTGTTTTAAACGTTATCACATTGAAAAGTGGATTAGTTCACTGACGCTGTCATATTTCATCCCTCCTTGTCTATTTGTATAAACTGTGTTAGTTTCCATAATATTTTTCATATTTCTAATACTTGAACTAATATCCCTGTATGAATAGTAAAGGAACTTAATTTGGCAATAACGGCATCCGTATAGTGTTCGCTATAAACTTTATTAGTAGCTAAAATCATTAAAAATACTCCCGTAATTAATAAAGTTTAATTACATAAATAAGGAATACGACCTTATAAGCATTTTTCCTTATTCCTTCGCTAAATAATTTATGTTCCTCGTAAATGTTCTGTCGCATGCATTTGAATTTACTTTATCAAATACCTGCTCATCATTAGCGAAGGGGAACAGACGGGTGGGATAGAAATAGTCACGTGTGCATTAGTCGACAATTTCCGTTTTCTACGATCAACAAAAACTAATTGCCTATCTCTACTTTCTGTGCCTCTTGTTTCCATCTAACATACAATAGTATGGTATACGTATATAGCTACCTACATAGAATAGAATAGAGGACAAAATAATCTCCTTCCAATTAGCTAAGTAGTTCCTCGCTAATAATTTAGAAATAATACACATGGTTAATTATTATAGGTAGGTGCATAAGCATAGGATTTATCTTGTAAATGCTTTTCAACGAAATCAGTGATTTCATTTATCAGAGATGACGAATCCTGAATTTGCGATAATTGATGCACGGAAACACACCCTTGCAATAACACATAGCAATAGCAATAATAGTAATTATATGTGAACTAAAGTAATAATTATAGTACTAGCAGCAGCACTTAACTAGGCAGAAAAGCCTTCTGAAATATTTTTGCATGGATTCCGTGTTTTCCTAACAAGTGTCTATTCAATTTTATCACTATCCTAATCCTGGGCCTGAAAAGTTTGATTTGCTAATTAGGAGGGTATTGTCCGACAGGGCGCCCAGCTAGATAGTGGCACTTTGAATTGGGTCATTGGGTCCTACGCTATACCTTGTCCTATATAAATGATGGCACTCTTTAATTAGGTGATGATAATTAAAATGTTGATGCTAATGTAAGGGAAAAGGCAGTTATTAAAACGCTCGTTTAATACTATTTGCTATTTTTACGGTATGACCTAGTTGTGTGCTAAATAAAACCAACGATAAGTCTACGAGCCATAACATTGCTTCATTAGCAATATCAATATTACTAAATATTTTCACTTTCCATTCCATTGCAATTGTTAATAGTTTACTAGCTATTTAATTGGACATTCCCAGCATAGTTATGTATATATAGAGCTTAGAGAAACGAATGTGCAAAAGCTATTTTCTAAGTTCCACAAGCCATCATACATTTACCTACCTAAGAATACGTAGCATGGCCGAGTGCAAAGGCAAAGGATATTATGGAGAAATTGAACAGGAGCAATGCATGTGACTGCATTCCAAGAAGGCTGACTGGCAAGGCTGTTGGCATTATGCTGATGAGCTGGAGAAGCAAGACGAAGAACAATGTGTCATTCAATAACGACTACTTTATTATTTATCTCTACGAACCATGGACACATTGATATTCCTATACGTTTCCTCCAGAATGCAATATTAATATTACTATATCCAACTAAATTAGAAAAGCAAACAAATAGTATCCGGCTCAAAATAGCCATGCATTCATTATACATTAAGTCTTATTTAAAAGGTCGTTCAAGATCGTTATCTATGAAATGTATTTGTACAGCAATAATATAGACTGAGTGGATGTGCAGTCTATCCACATAATATCTGTACCTACTACAGATATATTACATTCGACGGGAATTGAAGATTACTAAAATGACATTTGCATCATCTGTTTTTATTGTATTTTATTATTGGAAGCCAAACAAAGCCGAGTAGCCATCATCCAGCTTCTACCTTTCCATTTTCCAGAAAGCCAGGCACATTATCAGATCACTCACTTTTGTCCAAATGATACTGGTATACAGAAATTGTCTGCATCTGTACATTGTATATACATACACATGCAAAAGCTATTTATGTATCATGTCTTAGTAGCAATCATTCAATTAATGACAGACCGTTGCCTATATAAAATTCTTGATGCAGGTTTACTGTTTAATGTATTCTATATTGTTAGCAATTATTGTAGTACTTGTTCTTCCTCTGACAGAAGCTTCCTCTGCTATCAAGCACTATGCCCTGTGCTAGTCAAATAAGACAAGCATTAAAATAATAGACCTCTACGATTAGTTGTGTGTGATGCTTATAATATAGAGGCTGAGAGGCTTAGTGATTTGACAGAAACTGTATCGCTAGAACAGCTTCTATCAGGACAGTACATTCGATTCACTTCTCTTGTACTTAATTTCGATGGAGTCCAGGAAAATTTATTTGGGGCCTATCTTTAACTGCAAGCAAGCATTTAGTGTCAATTCAGCATGAAATATTATTTATTAGAGTAGGAAAGTAGGAATAGTAATGGAGTGTGCATGGTGTGGCCTAGAAAGAATACAGTTAGGTAAGTTGACAGAATTTCCACTTCATAAGTTTTCAGATATTCATAAATTGACGTGGTCTGTTATATTGGCTCGATATTTTATGATATGAATAGAGATATGTGTGTGGGTGACGTAAGGAGTGGTCATAGGGCACAGAGAAAATATATTGCATGGCTTTAGAGTATAAATAGAGATAAAACCTCTTTTCCAAGCTATTGTTTAAATGTTTTTGATTTTATTATCTGTCCATTAGTCATTGCTGCTGCCGAGATAATTGTTATTTTGTTGTATATAAAAATGTTCGCAGTGAAATCCCGTAAATAAAGTTAACGCCTTGCTGACTGACGATGACACGGAAAGAGTCAACCTAATAGATGACAGCCTATAATATTATTATTAGGTACATGTAGTTATTATATTACAGTGTGCATGGACAGCGTATTTATTATCATGCGATGCTAAGTGGCTATTTCTCCACGATAATAATAATATTCGCAGCAGTGTCTAAAGTTGTCGATTGCTCATAATATGATGACCATGGGATGCAGTGGAGCTATTATTTAGAGTAGTGTCCCTTTTGAGTGTGGGAGAGTGAGCTAATGGGAATATGTAAGAATTTAAAGTAGAAGCATGTGCATTGCTTACCACGTGCTTCCACCTCAGCTTTATACTCCAGGTATTTGGCAGCTTCAAGAAGTGTTTCCAGTCCCATCATAGGTTGGAAGAAACTTTCCTGAAACTACCCGGACGGCCGCTGCCCAAACCAGCAATGCTGGAGTATGGGTGTCTGCCTTATGTCACAGTGGAGGAGGGGAGTCGAAATGCCTCGGCTGCAGCCTGACTCTTCTGTTGGCCTTCTCAGTTTCACTTGCGCTCGTATTTGGTGTGCTGCAAAGGGTTTTCCGAGCATTCATTAATAGATTGTTGTAGCTAGGCTCCTCTTCTTCTGCTCTTGACGTAAGGAGAAAATAAATAGAACACAAGTTTTGAGAATTATCCAGTGTGCAGTTTTTACGGGAGTGGATGATGTTGGCGGAGAGATTCCCAGGGAACTGATAACTACGACGGATATGATGTTCCTTTAAAAAACGATGCGAAACGGTGGAAGCCAGGTTGAAATTTATTATGCGCTGAGGAAGAAGGGCTTCCAGGTGACGTCACATGGATGACGTTGCAGTACCTAGTTGCCCTACTGTAGAAGAGGCATCAAGTAGTTGGAGTGTCGATGCGGACACCACTTATCGTCACTTGGGACACATATACACTGAAGAGAGAGGAATCGACACAGGTCGCTCCTATGCCCATTCGGCAACTACCTTCCCGTTTTCAGCGATCGGCTGGCTATTGGAGAATGCGAGAGAAGACTCCTGTTATTTTCCTGTCGTCGACGAGCTGTAGGCTTTGGTTGGATCGAAAAACTGAGCACACCACGATTCCCAGCAGCAAAGGAAACGAATGTAACCGGAACGGGAGACTTGTGATGGATATTTCGAGAGAATTTGTTGTAGCAATTAGGAAGATATTTCACAGAGATGCAATTGGCTTGATTTACTAGGGCGGAGATGAAGTGATGATGGAAAGAGACGCAGAAGGTAATGTAACGAAAGGGTGTCGACGGGGACTGGAGGGCTTTCCCTTCTCAGAATATCTCTGCGGATTCGAAAGGTGAAGGGGTCACGTGGATCGGGTCAGTGGTGGCCGAATCCCCTCCTACACCTCCATGTGCTCCATTATTGCATGGGTGCAACAATGACGTTGACGGACAACTCTTTCACGTGCTCATCAGCAAACAGAGCTTTGTAGGAGGTGCTCCAATTGGGTGACTTGTCTTGTTTTCGTCACGTCCCAGAAATATAAACTGTGACTTTGGGTGACGTAAGGAGCATTCATACTCTCTAATGTTCGCTCCTCGAGATGCAAGCAGGCAGGCCACAACAGTTGACTTCCCTATCACTATTGTGGCAACAGTAACAACAAGAATATCTATTTTAATGAATGTACGTACGTGCCTCTCTGTGCCACTCGATCTATCTCCTCACTTACATGTGTACGACTCGACTGTTTCACAGATATCTTCTACCACTCGTGCAGCAAATAGCAAACGTAGAATTTTCTGAAATCAGCTCAGGACTTAACTGTGAATCGCTTATTAGTGTCTAATCCTATCCGAAGTTGGAGCAGAGAGGCAGGGATGTTAATAATAATAATAATAATGTTGTTGTTGTTATTATTCTATAGGCAGTAGTATAGAAGTAGTAGATAGATAGATCTTCGGCTAAATCCAAGCTCGAATCCAAGTCACAAAAATCGTAGTTTGGGTTCCCTGCTTCTTCCCTTCCCTTTGCCTCTCTCTTTTCTCTCTCTCTCTCTCTCTCTCTCTCTCACTCTATCTATCTCTCTCTCTGAAATTTTATTATTATGTAAGTAAGTGTAAGTATATTATTTGTAATTTCGAATTTGTACTTATGTTTTTGCGTGACGTGGGGTTGACGTGAGGATGGACAGAGTGTCCGGGCAATGAATTCCCTCTTCAGACGTCCCAATAATTTCACTCGAGCAAATAATTATTTTTCCCTGAATTAAAGAGAGGTTTGTGTAAAATTCAGTGGCAGAGCCACAGCGCAAAGCAATCCTTCAATAAATGCCAAAGTTTCTCTTTTGTGTCTCCTCCTGCAGCCAACACCAACAGCGTGCTCAGTCCCTATGCGTTTCTCTTTCGGTTCTTTCGGATTCTACGTCCGTTTCCTTTCGTTTTCTATCGTGCACTACACCACACAAGCATGACTTGACTTGACATACCCTCGCCTAGCACACCACTTCAATATCCCCGTCCGACGTATTTACGTAACTCTATAGCCGACAGCTACCTACATGTAACACTTCCACTAACTCCCTCACTCGTTCCTCTATACCAATACAATACTCACATCCAGCAACCAACTCAAACTCTCCAACGTGTCCAATCAATAAAGCTGTGCACCGTGCACGGAGAACTTTGGCTTCGTTCCTTCAATTGGACAGAGTGACTGAAGAACAAGCGAGCGAAGAACTCTAGCAACTGAACTTGACTAGCAACCAAGAGCGGAGTTCCTTCCCTACGTATAATAATACATAAGTATGTTCTTCTGTGTGTGTGTGTGTCCTGGCTGCTTGCCTGCCTCTTCGTCTCTCTTCCCTTCTGTTCTGTGTGCAGAGTGTGCACCACTTTTACACAGTGCAGCTCAGCACTCGGCTATCCACCAAAAACAAGCAGCAAGAGTACCAGAGCTGGCTGACTTGATTCCAGAGTGCACTCGCCTTCTTTTCTCAACTCTGCATCTGCTGCTGTTGCTTCAAGTTTTTAACTCTCTTTCTTTCCCTTATGATCTTGCAAGCCTCTTCTCCTGGCTGCTCCTCTCCTCTGTTTTGGCTGGCTATACTCTGCTGCAAGATATTATTATGTTATGCATTTCAAACACTGATAGATGTTCCACTACACATTATTATGATTACTAGCAGTACACTACATACATAGTACCTACACGTCAACTCGACTCGTCTACATGTCAAATTATTTATACAGGGTCAGACTCATGTAAATTAGCCCTTTTTTTACACCGGATATAAGCAAATGTCTGAATTTATTATACAAAAATTAAACATCTGCGCGCAGATGACACCTTTGTCTAGGTATCTATAATATTCTATAAGGCCAAATTGAAAACATTAAACTTTTTTGTGAGCGCACGTTCATGTTTTAATCTAGATTTTTAAAGATTCTTGTAATCCATTTTTAATACTTCGTTACATTCTACCTCTGTAAAGTAGTCAAAAAATTTCTTGGAGAATCTACGACATATTTCTCAAGCAGTTCGTAAATATATTAATCAACAATAATAGTAAGGACTTCCTTCGCGAAAATAGAGCAATATCTTTTCAGATCTATCCGGGAATTTCCAAGGGACCTCTTGCGAGAATTTCCAAAGGAAACTTCTCCGGGGATTTCCAAGGGAACTTCTGCGGGAATTTCCGAGGAAACTTCTCCGGGATTTGCAAAGGTAAGTTCCCCGGGAATGTCCATAGGAAATTCTCCGGGAATTTCCAAGATAATTTTCCTGGAATTTCCAAGAGAATTTTCCTGGAGTTTCCAAGGGAATTCTCCGGGAATTCTCGGGAATTTTCAAGGGAAATCTCCGGAATTTTCAAGGGAATTGTCCGGAATTTTCAAGGAAATTGTCCGGAATTTTCAATGGAATTGTCCGAAATTTTCAAGAAAATTCTCCGGGAAATTCTGAGAAAACTTTTCAGGGAAATTTCCTAGGGAACTTCTCCGGGAAATTCCTAGGGAACTTCTCCGGGAAATTCCTAGGGAACTTCTCCGGGAAATTCCTAGGGAACTTCTCCGGGAAATTCCTAGGGAACATCTCCGGGAAATTCCTAGGAAACATCTCCGGGAAATTCCTAGGGAACATCTCCGGGAAATTCCTAGAGAACTTCTCTGGGAAATTTTTAGAGAACTTTTCAAGAGAATTCCAAGTGAGCTTCTCCGGGAAATTCTTAGAGAACCTTTCAGGAGAATTCCTAGAGAACTTCTCCGGGAAATTCTTAGAGAACTTCTCCGGGAAATTCTTAGAGAAATTCTCCGGGAAATTCTTAGAGAACTTCTCCGGAAAATTCTTAGAGAAATTCTCCCGGAAATTCTTAGAGAAATTCTCCCGGAAATTCTTAGAGAACTTCTCAGGGAGCTTCCAATGGAACTTCTCTTAGAATTTCAAAGAAATTTTCTCCGGGAATTTCCAGGAAACCTTCTTTGCGAATTTGCATTTCTCCTGGAATTTTAAGGGAATTGATGAGGAACTTCTCTGGTAATTTCCAAAGATTCTTTGCGATATAGAAATATTCGTACATCGGAATTAGCATAGAAAGTCATTTCAAATGGTAAGAAATTTGCTAGGGAATTGAGAAGGAATTCCGGTTTGATATATGTCTAGAAAGTCCTTTGAAGAAAGACAAAACGTATTACTAGGTTTTTAAAATATTTAGCTTTAATAAGTACAAAAGATATCGCAGGCATTTAAACAGTCCCGAATTAAGTATCCAATTAGTAAGCAACTATGTAAAAATGGGCAAAGCGTAGTGGTAGATTTTTGTTTGTATACAATGGATGTAGTTTTGCTAGTCGCAATGCAACGTGTAAGCATAAGTAGTATAATGGAACATACAGCTGTGTGACCCTGTAAGGTTGTTGCTACCTCCGTTGTGCGAGGTATTACTCGTGGTTGGATTGGACGTTTCGTTTTGGTGTTATCACTATCTTTGTATACGTAGGTAGTATGTACTAACTAGGTACGAAGAGTAGCTCGGAACAAACTGCAGCAGTGTGGTGGATCGTGGATATAGAGAGAAGAGTATCCAATGTCAATATTCCTATTCTGTCAGCAACTGCTTTCTTATCAACTGAATATACTCCTCCTGGCTCTGGCGTGCTCACGCTCTGTCTTTATTTGACTCTGACAGAATTCACTTCGCTTCTCCTCGTGTGTATTTGAGTTAGTGAAACGTCGTTGTTTCTCAGCTAGGCTAGCTAGGTGATGTTTTTGGCTACGTAGCGTCCACCGTGTGACTCTGAGTAGCTATTTACCTCAACTTGGTCGAATACGCAATAAATAGTTCGGCCTTAGACACTTTTACTTATTTCGCTGACAACAACAAAGAGGAGAGCCCAGCCTTTTTCCAATAGCAAACATCCTATGAGCTCGTTCAGTTCTGAATTAACTTCCAAACTGAATTGATTGAAAGTTGAAAATCTCTGTTCTGCCTTTTAATAGATCGGCTAAGTGAGACGGAACTGATTCATTTCCGTCCACGTAGTACAAAGCAGAAAACTGTTGGAACTTGTTTCTCCGTGTCCTGTCCTCTGACTCGACAATGTCAACGAGAGAGGAGGAGGTTTTAGCTTGGGAAGAAATTCTGTCGCAGAGTTAACCTTTGTTCCTCTGACACAATAAAAAAGAGGGAATTAGTATTCGGTTACGTTGTGGAATGATTAAGTTGAGTGGCAATGGAGAAGACGACGTCCAAGTGGCAATGCAAAGGTAAAGCCGTGGCCGTGTCACTACCTAAGTTCCTCGGTTGCATGTAACACGTAGTTGGTACTCGCAACGATAAGAGTAAGAGTGGATTTGGAATTGTGGATGATGATGAATCTAGTGCTTATGCTTTAGCTGGTTGTTAAAGGGAAGATGTTCAGTCACAGAGTTTTCCTCGTCCCTGGCTCAATGCACATCCTCCGCTTACTACTCTCCGACACACATGGCTCTGCCGTGCCTGAAGTAGCTGAGTAGTAGTAGTGGAAGGGGCAAGTCAGCACCGTGCACGACAGCAAGCGCACTAGCAAGCAGGCACGTCGGATATCTTGTACGTGTCTTGTCTGTTGGTTGAACTGAGTCTGAGTCTGAAGCTGGCCGTGCTGGGCTAGCACTTTGTTTTTCAGGCAAATGCGAACTCCCTGGCCTCCTAGTATAGTCCGTCCTTCCTGTCTTTCTACCAGGCAGCGGCAGCATAGAGTTGAGTCGACTCGACCACTTATTTTGAAGAAGGTAACCCGCGGCTGCCCGCGGCTCAGCTTCTCCACGCTCAACATCACACTACCAATGGGATTTCGACCTGTCAAGACTCCCCTCCAATCCCTCTTCCCCAGCCAACATCAGCGTTCTCAGCGTTCCCAACATCCCAACCAACAGAACAACCAACTACCATGCTTTTGTCCTTCATCTACCCTCGATCGTTCACATCGCTCGTTCGCTCGCTCGCTCATATCCACACTACTCCCGTACACTGACTTGACTGGCAACACTCTCAATCTCTCCCTATAATAATATAATAATATTATAATCTACTGTCTCTCTAGCTCCATGCACATAGCTATAATATTCTGCTATACGAATATACGATCTACGTGTAGATCTCGCACAAACATCACATAATGCATAACGCTAATATCCATCCAGACATTCTAGGGCTCGTATAACAGATATAAGTGCTCGTTGTTTGTTTGTGAATTGCTTCACATAGCACATGCACGTACACAACACTCAAATAATGCATTCCGAGCTGATGGCTATATCCTATCTCTTTTAGCATGCTGCATACGAATCTATAGACAACACACGTGAAACGGAGAAAAAACTCTTCTCCTCGACAACACAAACCACACACACATATTATTATTAGTAGGTAGGCATATATTATACATACATACATCATCTCTCCTACTACTACTAGAGCGACTCGGGATCGGGAGGGACTATACCTTTTTCTCTCTCTGCCTGCCTAGTGCCTGCCACGAATATTATCATAGCTACCTACCTTAAAAGTCTGGCCGAAACTAAACCATTATATCAAATGTGCAGTGTTCATTATATCCAGAGCTTATCTCTCGTGTATGCATACTTACATGTACTTAGTTGTGACCTATGGTGTGCATACTTTTAGAATAATGTATTTTTGAAACGCAACCCTAGCCTAGCTAATAACAATAAGATACTATCATCATCACTCGGAGAGGGATGCAGGCATATTTAGCCTTCCTACAGATATTCTCCTTATTTACACACACACGTAGAGCAACTTTTATAACTTTAATCTCAAGCATGCTCTTTGCATGAAAAAAGTCAAATTTCAAGCGCCTACTAGAAAGGGGCCTCTGCCTGCAACGTGGAACGCCCTGTTGCTAGCACGTCAATATCATACTGCCGGCCCTGTAATATTTGGCAGGAAACTATTGTCTACGTCGTGCATACCATTCTCATAGCCATAGAATATTAGATTAAGGTGTGTTTTTACTTTACTCTCCTCTCCACTTACGAGACTAACTAATGTAGGTAATGTTCAAAATGAATTATCCTACGGAATAAGCTGAATATTATCCGTACAGCCACGTCCAAGGCGCACAAAACATCTTTCTCATACAAAATCTTGAGCACACCACTACATTATGCTCTGTCAATGTCAATTCAGTTGCATGATGATAATATTGGAAATATTAGAAGATGAAGTCATTTCAAGGTGTACCACGTTGATTAGGAATTCGTAGCTTTTTACTTACGCTGCACTGACCATGCACGTTTCATCGATTCATCTTTTTAAATAGTATAATGATGTTTAGACGCTAACTAACTTGTAATGGATGATATCGACACGGAAGACTCACTATCACCGGTGTAGACTGCCAACTTCTACATAATAGCTCTAATAAAGCACTTCCACAAAAATATTTTTGCATTATTAATTATTACCTACCATTAATGTAGCGTGTAATATTATAGTAGATGCTTAAAAGCAACCCCTTCCGTTAAGATAAGCTTCTCGTCTAAAAATATATATACCATCGAAGTTCGAACCCCCTTTTACTGATTGAAAAACCATCTCATCTTCTAACTATACACTATACACATACGAGTATACAGTAGGGAGGATAAAGATACATAGGATATATACAACATGCAATGGAGATTAGAACTTGGAACTGGACCGGTTATGATATTGATGCACAAGAAAAGTTCTTAGGCTTGTCTTATTATGATTGGGTATGGTATGACTGTTATGTCTGTTGCTGGAGTAGGGATTGAGTCTGGTCAACATCTTCTTGGGAGTTATCCCTAAGCATTTTTTAGTCGTTTATTCAAAATTTGACTTTTAATTCCCATAGAGTAGTTATAATTAATATTATGCTAAATCAGGACAACAGTCCTCCTTTAATTTATCCAGAAAAACAAACTCCATAGATGTGACCAAATTTAAATACTAAGGTATACCTTATCTATATTTGTAATACCTGACATTCTATAGTTTACCATAAATAAAGAAGATGGTTGATATGCATATGTAATAAGGGAGATTAATTGTGGAGATAATAATATTATTATGATGATGATGCTGAGGCCGATACGCGATGCGTAATTAGCTACCTATATACCTAAGTTTAGAAGAACAACAGCTCAATGTCGTCACCTTCAGGATTGAATCTGAGTGGAAAAGTAATCTGCAGTCATTTAGTTAAAAGGAAATTTTCTCCCGATTTGTCGTAAGCAATTAGAACAGACTGCTCAGTTCCCAAGGATTGTGAATTTAGGGTAGAGCTGTTCTGTAAAGTCTAAACGCACGATAAAGTGTATTAGGTAATCATGTGTAGTTTATAAATCCCTAAATATCTACGGTAAATAGAACAGTACAAAGTGCAAGTCGTTTACCGTCTTCCCATCGATCCTTTCCCAATGTTCCTTCGGTAGTCATAGTCCGTGTGTCCTTATCATTTGACTACTGGATTGAACGAATATTATTCTAAATGCTAATCATAGTCATTTGTGCATTAAATATATTTAGCTGAGTGAGAGAGTAGATGTCCCAGCCCAGGTTAGGAGCTACATTACATCACCATGTATGTAGTAGCAATAATAATAATATTGCAGCGACATTGCCAGCGAAGGATGCAAAGGAGCATAGCATGGATAGCATGCCATGCTCATGTCGTTCTAGGTTACGTTAATCCTAGCAACAGATAACAAAGACTCATCATGGTGTACAATAACATGTTTACCTACCTTATTCATCTCGGTACCTACTGAGTCCTCGCTCGGTGCAGCCAATGCAATGCAATGCTCAGCGCACATGGCCCACCAATATAAATATTGGGCATAATGACGCTTCCACCACAACATCTACTGAATCTACTCCGACCAACTGCCAATCCGCTCTTTTTACTGCCTCTACGTCATTTTACCACCCGAGCCGACGGAAAACACCAATCAACAAAATGGATTGTCTCATTACCCTTAGAAATTTCAGTTTCATTTACATTATTTCCACCCAAAACAAAACTTAAGCTAAATGCGCCTTTGGAGCTAAACTGAGAGACCGATATTATGCGATATCCGTTTCCAGAAACACTTCAACTCGTTGGACTTTAAAGGCTTTATAATGAAATGAAGTAAATAGGAACTTACGGAACTACACACCATGCATTCTCATGTAAATGCTGACGTAGCCATCCACAGGCACACAATAGCAACGATAATTGGAGTGGCCAATATTTTAGAATTCTGTAACGACAAGCAGTGCATTAGGGACTTTATGATTCCTCTCCTCTTTCTTTTATTTGCCTTAATTCCTGTAATAATAATAACGAGTGGTAAAAAATGTCAAGTATGAAAAGGAACCTAAGGGCTATAAAGGGTCCAAGTAGCGGAGGGCAGGCAGGGGTTTCACTAAAGTTGTTGAAGGCTATACACAGACACACACACATACAAAACTACAATGTGTACTGAAATGTAATGGAATACCTACCTGCGTACTTTGACGAGTATCCTGAAGGTACTTCGCGCTTTGTTATTGTTGCAGTGCAGCAGTGTTATTCTATACTCCCTATTTCTCCTCACTATGCCACGGACATACACAACGACAAATTAAGGCTTTCCCTTTCTACCAATCGGCAATCCTTGCCCAAAGTCACTTTAGCCCTAATCCTGAATCCTGGACGTAAAACAGACAAAGACACAAGAATGAACACAACTCATAATATTAGCATTTCATTTATTTTAACTCTTTGCTTTTAATTGTAAGCATTTTGGACGTGTATAGCTTTATGGCAGCTAACTCTGTACATACAAAAAGAAATGTACTAGGCAAATAATCGGGATCATTTTTATATATTGAAAAGTGTCGTAAAATTAATGATGGAAAAATAATCTATGTACGTTGTCGATAAAATTGTTGATCTCGTCATTTATTTGTCTACGTCATGAGGAAATATGCTAATAAACAAAACCGTAACGATTTGATTAAGAATGAAGTAATTAACACTATAATAAATTCTTCAGCTAATAAACATTATATAGTTTTTCCTCGTCAATGCTATAATCGATATTTTATTCAAAGGTGCATGAGAATAATATTTGTTACACGGTGCGATCTAGCCATGAACACTTATCGGGTGCTGAGGGCGAGCGTGGAACTCTGGTTTGCTGTTATGTTAATTTTAATTTCAACAGTTTTCTCTGCAACAGCAACTAATGCGATAATGTTATGATCGTTTGTTTTGGAAGGCCCAAAGGGAGCATGCTATTTATTTAGTTGTATGGACTTGTGGGATTGGAAGGAATATAGAAAGAGCGTTGTTTGTGGGTTACGAACTTGTCTAAACGGATCCCAGGACCTTGCAGGAGTAGACTTTTTGCACTTTCTACCTAGATAGACCACAAGCTTGTATAATTATTTCCTGTGTGGGCGTATTAATTTTAAGGACAGGCTAATACTGAATGTATTATTTTATTGTTTCCCCTTCTCTGTAAGCTGCCCGTCTAGCTTATATATAGCAATGTTGTAATCTAGTCTGGACTGGAACAGTCAGAAAACCGATGCTATGGCTGCTCCATTTAATATCACATTGCATTAATACATGTTAATCTGCGTTTAAGTCTTAAGTACAGAAAAATATAGTATACCAAATGGGTTAAATAGTACAATCGTTACAAATACAATGAGTGCTGCTGTATTTTTTATTTCCTATGATGAGAATCTGGAATTTGGGTTTAATAAAGCAATTTAGCTTGACGACACCTGAATACCTACATTACCATATTATCCAATTATTTCATCAATTTTCGTGACAAACTATATTGATCAAAGGAAACAGTTTAGCGGAGAAAGTTATTATTAAAATATATAGCTATGCGCATTTAAGATTTAAAGTAGAAATATATTCTGCGGGGTTAAGAGTTAAGAATGTGCGTTTGGATATAATATTATATACACAATTACTGCATTAGCCAAAAATATTTCATTTCATTGTCAGTGTGTCAACAGGAGCTAGATAGAACTAGAGCATTGGCTATCAAACCCGAGTAGGCACATTAAATACAAAACGGTTCACCCTTCTCCCCTTCCTTTGCGAGAAAGCCGTTGATTTTTGAGTGGACACAATGCGGATGCCTAGGTAGGTTGTTTTGTTTGTACCAAGGTGTAGGCAATAAAAATAGGAGTCTGTTCTGTCTCTGTCTATAGATATACGGTAGTGCTCATAATAATGGTGCGCAATATGGGCAACTCTTTTATGAGTGGATGAACAGAGCCAGCGATAGCGTCGTCGTTTAGTGTGAAGGTACTTTTAAAAATATTTCTCCTGCAGATTTTTCAGATATGTATGTCGGTATTTAATTTTTAGATACGGGTTATCCTCCGTTTTCTACTCTGTGTACTGTTGTAGAAAAGTACGCGTTAAATTCACGAGAATTGAATGGAGATTGCAAAGAATAGAGAAGTATGCTGCCGATGCCTATAGAATTGCTAAGCCATGTGCCTTCTACCAACATAACTAACCCCTTTTCGTTTACAACTATCTCAAGGAAGACCACTTTGGATGCATCAGCCATGTGGCAGCTGTTGATTTATCATTTGGTGGAACTCACTCACAATGACTATCTTTGCATGTACTCTCCGCGTATATTGTATTCATATCTCTTGCGCCACGCCAGCATTGAAGATCAATGATCCTATAAACTTGAGTTGACATAACAGGGATTGCTGCTACGTTCTACGACTACATGCTAAAGTGACAGCTGTGGATCAAATAAAGCCACAGCCAAGAACATGAACATTCTCAGTACAATTCCTACTCCAAGGACTTGCTACATAAATATTTTGCACAATCCTTCCTATCCATCCCCATAATCCCCAATCACCATTTTCACCATTGTTTCCATCTCCATCCCGGCCATAGCACACACACACACACTACATTTATGGACAATGCTTTTAGGATTTTTACTTTGTACCTACCTATTCTCATCTTTCAGCAGCATGTGATGAACTAATGCCAGCCTCCTTTAAATTATTCTATAAAAAAACCTTCTACATACATCACAAATTAAAAAACTTCACAGATAAATATTTTCCAGGAATATGATAATAAGTATCACTTATATGATTACTAATACAGTTTTCAAATCACACTATGCAGCGTTTTTCTGTATAATATCAGCGGCATGGTATAAAGTAATTATGTACCTATTTGAGATACTCTTATAAACTTACTTTTCATTTTTTATGCTTTCCATGCTTATAACAGGAATATTATATTAAGTGCAGAAAGTTATTAATTCAGCATATTGTCGACTAATCTCCCAGTATCTTTTAAACATACCCAACTTCATTCATTGACCGAATAAACTTAAACAGTCTTTCTTTAATTTAATTCACCTCTGTCCAATTCTTGTGATAACTCAGTTAAGTAAATCAATTACATAAATTATATCATTCGCGAACTTAATTAGGTAGGTAGGTAGGAATTTATTGATTGCTTTGACACGCAGCACAGAATCATATCTACTAGAAAAAGAGCAACTAGAAAAACGTTGTGTTAAGTGGAATTTGGAGAAATAATATATTATATTGTTTTGCTTGATGTTGTAAGATGACCGTCGATATAATGTTGCTCAGCTAAAAATATTAAATGATTGAATTTGCACCTAAATTTTTTTAGGTACGACGCGACGCTACGACGCTACGAGTCAATCTCAAAATTAAGTATACATTGATATCATTTCTGCAAGCTGTTACGTATGATATTATTTTCTTCTATTATAACGAATCAAAGAAAAAAAATCAATACCAGATGACCAAAATATACTTTTTTAACTCAATTTTTTAGTCCAGTACCATGTGAATAATAATGAATAAAGAAACAATAATTTCCAAATACCGATGCATCATTTTATTCCATGCAATCATGCAATGAGAAACAACCGTTTCACCACTTGCTACATTTCAATGTAAAAAACAGTAAGGGACATCTAGGATGGAACTCGGACAATATTGCCTCTCGCACAGCACTCTGATTACTGCGAAGTATAAAATAGTTTGTATCTCGTTCCTGCCGAAACGAAATGCAAGTGCATTTAGTGAAGCTGCGGCACAAGGAAACAGTAACTGACGAAAAGAGTGAAGCCAGTTCGTTGACGCAGTCGGCATTCGCTGACATTTAGGTCAACGGTGACAGTTTAAGCAGTAACATTTGTAGCGATTGGGTAGTTATAATATAAGACGTGAAGATGTCCAATCTTCCTCCGTTTATGATCGGGGGAATGCCTCCTCCGCCGTGGATGATGGCCCAGCAAGCCCAATTAGCGGCGGCCCACGCTCAGGTTTAATTCAATGTCTTTTTTTATTTTATTTTTGTTATTTCTAATTCAGTTTTTCTATTTTTAAACACTATAATGGATGAATGTTTTCAATGAATGTGTTTCATCTGTCTGTTTTGTTTACCGCCGTTGACGTAAAAATAAATGAAACATGTAAAACGCTATAATCGTAAGTTGTTAAACATTTGTTTTGATTGCTATATTTAGGCCATTCATCAGTATCAACAGCAGCAACAGGTTGGGTCAGCCATTCAAATGGTGGGACCTCCGGGTCAACCTTTGTCTGCTCCGGGAACGCAAGATGACGAGGGTTATCTGACAGAGGAGCAGAAACAAGAGAAAGGTAAATTATTATTTGCCCTATAAATGCGTCAATAACTATTTGGAATGCCACTGCTGAATTTATTTAAATTCCTACATTTTAGAGTCTAATTATGTATTTTTTATTGGTAGCATTGAAATGGCAACAGCTACAGACAAAGCGGTATGCTGAGAAGAGAAAATTCGGCTTTGTTGATCCGCAGAAAGAGGATATGCCTCCAGAGCATGTTAGGAAGATCATCAGAGATCACGGGGATATGAGTTCCAGAAAATATCGCCACGACAAAAGAGTCTATTTGGGAGCACTGAAGTATATGCCTCACGCGGTTCTGAAGCTGCTGGAGAATATGCCCATGCCTTGGGAACAGATTCGAGACGTAAAAGTTCTATACCACATCACTGGTGCCATTACATTTGTCAATGAAATACCATGGGTCATTGAACCGGTATATGTCGCTCAGTGGGGGTAAGTTTCTGTCCCCTGAAATTCATTTTCTTACTTTAAAATTTCTTTTTAGTTCCAGAAAAAAAAACATGTTTATTTTTTAAACGCAGAACTATGTGGATCATGATGCGTCGTGAAAAACGTGATCGTCGTCATTTCAAAAGAATGAGATTTCCTCCATTTGATGACGAGGAGCCTCCTCTTGACTACGCAGACAACGTTCTTGACGTCGAGCCTCTGGAAGCAATACAGATTGATTTAGATTCCGATGAAGATATATCCGTAGTAGACTGGTTTTATGACTACAAACCTCTCTCCGATTCCAGATTCGTCAATGGACCGTCTTATAAAACTTGGCATCTAGATCTGCCACAAATGGCCACTTTGTATCGTCTTGCAAATCAACTCTTGACTGATCTGGTGGATGAAAACTATTTTTATCTCTTTGATCTTAAATCCTTTTTTACTGCGAAAGCACTAAATATGGCTATTCCAGGAGGACCCAAGTTTGAGCCTCTGATCAAAGATTCTAGTCAATTGTAAGTCACAATGCAATTCCAGATCATCTTATTAAATCTATGTCACTGTTTATATTAAATTAAAATCTTTGATGTTATTCTGATATTTTATAGAGACGAAGATTGGAACGAATTCAATGATATTAACAAAATCATTATCAGACAGCCAATAAGAACAGAATATCGGATAGCATTTCCGTTTTTGTACAACAATATGCCCAGTTATGTCCACCTTTCTTGGTAAGAACCTTGGGTTTATGATTTCAGGCTTTCAAACTCTTTTGTCGATTCAATTTTGTGTTTCGTAATAATTTTGCCAATAAAATAAAATATTTCTAACCTGAGCCGGTGTAACGAATGCGGCTCCGAGCGAAATTATGATTATTTATCTTGATGCGAAAATACGATTTATTCTGTATAGTGTTCTTTACTTTCAAGTTGTCAATATTAGTATTATTTTTTAACGATCAGGTACCATACACCAAATGTGGTGTTCATTAAGACAGAAGATCCTGACTTACCAGCCTTCTACTTCGATCCGTTGATTAATCCGATATCTCATAGACACGCCGTGAAGGTATGTACGGTTCTAACTAATTATTTTATTTTGCCCATCTAAAATGTTTATGTGGTTTAAATAGGCGCTTGAGGAGACATTTGGAGAAGATGATGAATTTGAACTTGATGAAGTCGAGCCTCTGCTTAACTCAATTCCGTTGTACACAGACAATACAGCCAATGGTATTGCATTACTTTGGGCTCCACGCCCATACAATATGAGATCTGGCAGGACTCGGCGGGCTCTTGACGTTCCATTAGTAAAAACTTGGTACAAGGTAAATCCTTTAATGTTATCCCATAATAATTTTTACTCCATACATTGTGCACAATAGAAATCCATGCTGGATTCTTACCAATTGTTTTTATTGACTTTTTAAAATTAATTTATAAATATTACGTATTAATGTCATATACTTATATTCAAACAGTTTATTTCATCTTGGAATGATGAGCGACAACTGTCGAATTATCTACTTAATCTATTAATTAGGCTTTCTGATTTAAGATTTCCAGCAATTAATGATTATTTGTAATTTATAATTCTTGCAATTAAAGTTGTTTATTGTGTAAACAGGAACATTGTCCTCCTGGTCAACCGGTTAAAGTCCGTGTGTCGTATCAGAAGCTGCTGAAGTACTACGTTTTAAATGCACTAAAGCATAAGCCACCAAAGCCTCAAAAGAAGCGTTATTTGTTTAGATCCTTTAAAGCTACCAAGTTTTTCCAATGCACCACTCTCGATTGGGTTGAGGCCGGACTTCAGGTAACTCCATTTAATTCTTATTTGCATCATTATCTACTGTAGACATCACGTTGTAGTCCAAGAAAATAAATGTGGTATACAATATATAATAATAAAATAATTATTAATGCAGGTGTGCCGACAAGGATACAACATGTTAAACCTTCTCATTCATCGAAAGAATTTGAACTATTTACATTTGGACTACAATTTCAATTTAAAACCAGTAAAAACGTTAACCACAAAGGAAAGAAAGAAGTCTCGTTTCGGAAACGCTTTCCATCTTTGTCGTGAGATTCTTCGACTGACCAAGTTAATTGTAGACTCCCACGTTCAGTACAGGTTGAACAACGTAGACGCCTTTCAACTAGCCGATGGAATGCAGTACATCTTTGCACACGTAGGGCAACTTACTGGAATGTACCGTTACAAATACAAATTGATGAGACAAATTCGGATGTGCAAGGATTTGAAGCATATCATCTACTACCGCTTCAACACAGTAATGCAATTTTTATTAGCTATAAGTTTTCACTTCTTAAAAATTATTACCATGCTAGACATTTTCATTTTGATATGTGATTTCCAAATCATTTTTTTGTATAAATGAATTCGGCTGTATTTGTATGTCATTTAAGATGATTTATTATTATAGGGACCTGTTGGAAAAGGCCCTGGATGTGGATTTTGGGCTCCAGGATGGCGAGTATGGTTGTTCTTCATGAGAGGAATTACTCCGTTGTTAGAACGATGGCTCGGCAATTTGCTTTCTAGGCAGTTCGAAGGAAGACATTCGAAAGGAGTTGCTAAAACTGTAACCAAGCAGCGCGTTGAGAGTCATTTTGATCTAGAATTGCGTGCATCTGTAATGCACGACATCGTCGACATGATGCCCGAAGGGATCAAAGCCAACAAAGCTAAAACAATTCTTCAGGTATATTTAAATCAGCCAATCCGATAATAGTAACTTGCGTTTTCGTTTATGCCTCTTTTAATAATTCATGTTTTTATTTTTAAAGCATTTGTCTGAAGCGTGGAGATGCTGGAAGGCGAACATTCCATGGAAGGTTCCAGGATTGCCAACCCCTGTTGAAAACATGATTTTGCGGTTTGTTAAAATGAAGTCAGACTGGTGGACCAATACTGCTCATTACAACAGAGAACGTATCAGGCGAGGTGCTACTGTTGACAAAACTGTCTGCAAGAAGAATTTGGGACGCTTGACTCGACTTTATTTAAAGGTCAGATTGCAATTAGACTTCAGTTAACTGTAGTTGTTATTTAATTAGTATTAGACGTCGTATTTATTTTGAAACTTTATTCTGTTGGTTTTAATTTCAGTGATCTAATTTTAAAAACTTTTCCTCTATATCAATTGTAAATAATTTTCAATAGGCGGAGCAAGAGAGACAGCACAACTATCTAAAGGATGGTCCTTACATTTCACCCGAAGAGGCTATTGCAATTTACACGACTACAGTGCATTGGCTTGAGTCACGGCGGTTTTCGCCCATTCCTTTCCCACCCCTGTCATACAAACATGACACAAAGTTGCTCATTCTTGCACTAGAACGACTTAAAGAGGCATACAGGTAAGAGAAACGTATTTATTATAGGATTCTGTATTTGAATCATCACACTTTAGTTTAACTGCTGTCTGCAACTTTTCACTGAAGTTCATTTTTTGTCTAATGCAGTTATAAATTACATTTCAATCTTTACATTATGCGCTAAGTAATACGTGCCCCTAACTGTGATAAAATTACTTTTAGATTTCCAAGGGGCATCGTTTGTTAACTTAAATTTTATCGAAAGATCTTGAGTTTCACTAATGTAAAAATTAAGTGATTGTATTTAAGTAGATCTGATGACGTGGTCAAATATTCAAAAATGCATTATCTTGTAGCTGCTGAATATTATTTTTACCAAAAAATACTATAGTCATTGATGCCATTTGGAATTAATAGTTGAAATTGTATTATTATGTCAATAGTGTGAAATCGAGACTTAATCAGAGCCAGAGAGAAGAACTTGGATTGATCGAACAGGCATATGATAATCCTCACGAGGCTTTATCCCGTATTAAGCGTCACTTGCTCACCCAGCGAGCCTTTAAAGAAGTCGGAATTGAATTTATGGATTTGTACTCCCATTTGATTCCGGTGTATGATGTAGAGCCTTTGGAAAAGATAACTGATGCGTATCTGGATCAATATTTGTGGTACGAAGCGGACAAACGAAGACTTTTCCCCCCATGGGTTAAACCCGCCGATTCGGAACCCCCTCCGCTCCTTCTGTACAAATTCTGCCAAGGAATTAACAATTTGCAGGACATTTGGGAAACTGGCGAAGGAGAGTGCAACGTTTTGCTTGAGTCTCAATATGAAAAAATCTACGAGAAAATGGATTTGACTTTATTGAACAGATTGCTTCGTCTTATTGTTGACCATAATATTGCTGATTACATGACTGCAAAAAATAACGTTGTTATTAATTACAAAGACATGAATCATACCAACAGTTACGGAATCATAAGAGGTCTACAGTTTGCTTCTTTTATTGTGCAGGTAAAATTTCTGTCCCAATTGTCAATCATGCCTGGCGACAAATAGTTTGTTTTCTGATTGATTTATGTGCATTTTATTTTTTTCAGTATTACGGACTTGTGTTGGATCTTTTGGTTCTGGGTCTTCAGCGATCAGCTGAAATGGCAGGCCCACCTCAAGTACCCAATGACTTTTCCACTTTCCAAGATATAAACACGGAAACTGCCCATCCTATTCGATTATATACGCGCTATATTGACAGAGTTCATATATTGCTACGGTTCTCAGCTGATGAAGCAAGAGATCTAATTCAAAGATACCTGACAGAACATCCTGATCCTAACAATGAAAATATTGTGGGATACAACAACAAGAAATGTTGGCCAAGAGATGCAAGAATGAGACTGATGAAGCACGACGTGAATTTGGGAAGAGCTGTCTTTTGGGACATTAAGAATCGTCTTCCGAGATCTGTTACGACTATTGAGTGGGAGAGCAGCTTTGTTAGTGTCTATTCCAAGGTTTGTACTAAATTCACTCGCATTTTTTAGTGAATTGTTTTAGTTATATTAAGTTTTTATTCAGCTGTCCAAATTTTTATGTAAATTAACAGGATAATCCAAACATGTTGTTCAACATGTGTGGCTTTGAGTGTCGTATTTTACCAAAGTGCAGAACTACACACGAAGAATTTACCCATCGGGACGGTGTTTGGAATTTGCAAAACGAAGTAACGAAGGAGCGTACTGCCCAATGTTTCCTCAGAGTAGATGATGAGTCCATGAGCAGATTCCATAATCGTGTGAGACAGATTCTGATGGCGTCCGGTTCTACTACATTCACAAAGATTGTTAACAAATGGAACACTGCCCTAATTGGGCTCATGACCTACTTCAGGGAAGCTGTTGTCAACACGCAGGAGTTGTTGGACTTGCTCGTCAAATGTGAGAATAAGATACAAACGCGTATCAAAATCGGACTGAATTCAAAGATGCCCTCGAGATTCCCTCCTGTAGTCTTTTATACGCCCAAAGAGTTGGGAGGCCTGGGAATGTTGTCCATGGGTCACGTTTTAATTCCTCAGTCTGATCTGCGATGGAGCAAGCAAACTGATATTGGAATCACCCATTTCCGATCTGGTATGAGCCACGACGAAGATCAACTCATTCCGAATTTATACAGGTACATTTGCAAATAAGCTCGTGTATTATAAACGTTATGGTTTAATTTATAATAATAATTTTCAAAAGCATTTGACGTTGATATGTAATTCAGAATTGATTCAAGTTTCCTGACATTAGCTTAAAATAATTTTCTTCGAGAAAATAAGGTCGGATATTGTAATTTGCAGATATATTCAGCCATGGGAGGCAGAATTCATTGATTCACAACGAGTCTGGGCTGAATATGCTTTAAAAAGGCAAGAAGCAAGTGCCCAGAATCGGAGATTAACATTAGAAGACTTGGAAGACAGTTGGGACCGTGGAATTCCTCGTGTGAACACATTGTTCCAGAAAGACAGACACACGTTGGCCTACGATAAAGGATGGAGAGTGCGTACTGAGTTCAAGCAATACCAAGTCCTCAAGCAGAATCCCTTCTGGTGGACTCATCAAAGACACGACGGAAAACTATGGAATTTGAACAATTACCGTACTGACATGATTCAAGCCTTGGGAGGTGTAGAAGGAATTTTGGAACACACACTTTTCAAAGGAACTTACTTCCCAACATGGGAGGGTTTGTTTTGGGAGAAAGCGTCTGGTTTCGAAGAGTCGATGAAATATAAAAAGTTGACTAATGCCCAGCGCTCTGGTTTGAATCAAATCCCGAACAGAAGATTTACTTTGTGGTGGTCGCCGACAATTAATCGTGCAAATGTATACGTTGGATTTCAAGTACAACTGGATTTGACTGGAATATTCATGCACGGCAAAATTCCCACTTTGAAAATCTCCCTGATCCAAATTTTCAGAGCCCATTTGTGGCAGAAGATTCACGAGTCTGTGATTATGGATTTGTGTCAAGTATTTGATCAAGAATTAGACGCTTTGGAGATCGAAACTGTTCAAAAGGAAACAATTCATCCGCGGAAGTCTTACAAAATGAACTCTTCGTGCGCGGATATTCTTTTATTCGCTGCCTACAAGTGGAATGTGTCTCGCCCTTCATTGTTAGCCGATACGAAGGATACGATGGACAGTACTACAACCCAAAAGTACTGGATAGACGTGCAGCTTCGTTGGGGAGACTACGACTCGCACGATATCGAAAGATATGCAAGAGCCAAATTTTTGGACTACACGACAGACAACATGTCTATTTACCCAAGTCCTACGGGAGTATTGATCTCTATCGATTTAGCATACAATTTACACAGCGCTTATGGAAATTGGTTCCCAGGATGCAAACCCTTGATTCAACAAGCAATGGCAAAGATAATGAAAGCAAATCCTGCGTTGTACGTGTTGAGAGAAAGAATTCGTAAAGCCCTTCAGCTCTACTCTTCAGAACCCACCGAGCCGTACCTTTCCTCTCAAAACTACGGAGAATTGTTTTCTAACCAAATCATTTGGTTCGTAGACGACACAAATGTGTATCGAGTCACCATTCACAAAACCTTCGAAGGAAACTTAACGACGAAACCGATTAATGGAGCCATTTTCATATTCAATCCCCGTACAGGACAATTGTTCTTGAAAATCATTCACACGTCTGTCTGGGCTGGTCAGAAACGTTTAGGTCAGTTGGCAAAATGGAAAACTGCTGAAGAAGTGGCTGCTCTTATTCGATCCCTCCCTGTGGAAGAACAGCCTAAACAAATCATTGTCACTCGTAAAGGAATGTTGGACCCATTGGAAGTCCATTTGCTCGATTTCCCGAATATCGTCATTAAAGGCTCGGAATTACAACTACCTTTCCAGGCGTGCTTGAAAGTAGAAAAGTTTGGAGATCTGATTCTTAAAGCTACTGAGCCTCAGATGGTCCTGTTCAATTTGTACGACGACTGGCTCAAAACCATTTCCTCCTACACAGCCTTCTCCAGGCTGATCCTCATCCTGAGAGCCCTCCATGTTAATAACGAACGAACAAAAGTCATTCTCAAGCCGGACAAGACCACAATTACTGAATCCCATCACATTTGGCCCACTCTAACTGACGACGAATGGATTCGGGTTGAAGTTCAACTCAAAGATTTGATCTTGGCTGATTATGGCAAGAAAAACAACGTCAATGTCGCTTCGCTCACTCAGTCTGAGATCAGGGACATTCTTCTCGGCATGGAAATCTCCGCTCCATCTCAACAGCGTCAACAAATAGCGGAAATTGAAAAGCAGAGCAAAGAACAGTCTCAACTCACAGCTACTACCACCAGAACTGTCAATAAGCACGGAGATGAAATCATTACATCCACAACCTCCCACTACGAAACTCAAACATTCTCCTCGAAAACTGAATGGAGAGTACGAGCTATTTCTGCAACAAATCTCCACTTAAGGACAAATCATATTTATGTCTCTTCTGATGACATCAAGGAAACTGGGTTTACTTACATTCTTCCCAAGAATCTTTTAAGGAAATTCGTCACCATCTCCGACTTGAGGTATACCTATCCCTTTAATAAACCTCTTTTCTTTATTAAAAAAATCTTCTCGTAATTCCTCATTTGAATCTAATGAATATCACTTTTTTAGAGCGCAAATTGCCGGTTACATGTACGGAATAAGTCCATCTGACAATCCGCAAGTCAAGGAAATTCGTTGTATAGTAATGCCACCACAATGGGGAACACATCAGACTGTCCACTTGCCCACTTTACTTCCTCAGCATGAATTACTCAAAGGTATTGTAAAAATTACGTTTACTACATCACATTGATATTAAATAAAATATTTGATACGGGCTGGTTAATTTAATTTTTTTAATAATAATTTAGAAATGGAGCCTTTAGGCTGGATACACACTCAGCCAAATGAGCTGCCTCAACTCTCCCCTCAAGATATAACCACTCATGCAAAGGTCATGGCAGAAAATCCAGAGTGGGATGGAGAGAAGACGGTTATAATAACGTGCAGCTTTACACCTGGATCTTGCTCTTTAACGGCATACAAACTCACACCAAGGTAATCATATATTTTAACTGTGTGGGATTAATTGTGATTGTTACTTTTAATTGTAACTGCTAATTTGACTTTTATGTCTAACTTTTATATCTAACTTTTAATGTAATATAATTTTATTATTTAACTTTTTTGTTTTTAACTTTTGTTACGTTTTAAAGTATTTAATTTAAATGTAATTTGACTTTTGAGTTTTTAGATATAAATTTCATTTTCATCGCTTTTATTTTTTGTAACAGTTTTATTAATTACGCTGAGCTATTATAAAACACTACTACGAAATTTTGATAATTGGTTACTTTTTTCAGTGGCTATGAGTGGGGCCGACAGAATACAGATCGTGGAAACAATCCTAAAGGATACTTGCCATCGCATTATGAAAAAGTCCAAATGCTTCTCAGTGATAGATTTTTGGGATTCTTTATGGTTCCTTCGAACAGTTCTTGGAACTATAATTTCATGGGAGTTCGCCATGATCCTGGAATGAAATACGAAGTTGTTCTTGCTAATCCTAAGGAGTTTTATCACGAAGTGCACAGAGCCTCTCATTTTCTCAACTTTTCAAGTATTGAAAATGCAGAGCATTATATCGCTGACAGAGACGATGCTCTGGCCTAAAAATCTTCTTCAATTTTTTGTAGATACTACGCGTTTTGTTCCTTCTGTTGTTTTTTTTGAGTGTAGGAGAGCAAGCTTAGGTTTACTTATTAAATAAATATCTTATATATAAAAGTTTTAATTTAACCAAGACATTTTTATTGGTAATAATTATAGATTTTCTTATGATGCATACAAAATGCACGGTGTCGTCGTTTAGCTTGTGAACTAATCCACAGAATATAAAGCTCATAATATTCAGCAAAAATATTCTTTGTAAGAGTTAAAGGTATGGTATACAGATAGTGTATTAATCTAGCAAGTGGTATTCTCTGGAGTAGCAAATAGGCTAAACGATCTCCGTGCATAAATCAGTTTGTGATTCATTGTAGTAATGAAAGTAATATTGATTTTAAGGATAGTAAATATGTATTTATATATAATTTTTGCTGAATTACATAAAATACTTCAAATGCACTGATAAATAAACTGAAAATTTTGAACATTGATGATTAATAAAGGTTTCTTTTGTCGGCGATTTAAAAGTCGGTTGACTTATCTAAAATGTCTGTTCCGTTCGTTTCATTTTCATTTTCACATGCCGTCTTCAGCTCGTCACTCTTGTCCAAGCAGTTGTTTTTCCCGTCACATACCTTTCATAAAAATCATTTAAAAAATCATGAAAATTTAACATCATTAATTAAATGCATAAATTGTTTTCTTCACTATTATTTACATTAGAATCTCTGCACAGTATATTATTTAATGTATTTAGATACCTAAACCTAATGCCATTAATTAAGCAGAGCATGTATTTGCAATTCCGCCAGCGCTGGCATCAACTACTCTAATTTTGACGAAAATAAAATTAAATAGCCGAAACTAAGTTCTTCTGACCAATGACTAAGGGGGCGGTGAGGGATAGGGGAACCCTAGCTGTAGCTGCGGTATAGTCCAGAAGTTGAGAATTTCTATTTTTAGCGAGAAGGGCATGGGTTTAGTTATGTTATATTTTGTCAACAGTCAACAGATT
>JABASI010000147.1:6290-53147 GCA_019776505.1 Tomocerus nigrus | reverse complement strand
TTCATAGGTTTGCCAAGCCCTTGGCAAGGTGGATGAACTGTCGACAAAAGAGGTATATCCCGATAGCTTAGAAGATGTGGAGAAAATGATGCTGCAGCATCAGTTAGTACTTAAGCAGTTAGAAGGTCAACGTGCTACCATAGTCAGCTTACTGCAACGCGGCAAAGACTTACAAAAGGATCCTAACGCCCCTCCATTTGTCCAAGATCAAGTACAAGAGTTAGAAACGACTTGGAACGATACGTATGGACATGCCAATGAGAAATTAAAACAACTTAAAGGTACTCAGAAGATATGGACTGAATACCGTAGTCAGCGAGATGATATAATGCATTTACTCGAGCAAGCGGAAGAAGAACTGAAGAAAATTGCTCCAAGACACGATCCGAAACAAGTAGCTGCAGATCTGAGAGCGAAACAAGACATGAGTGTCGCTCTCAGAGAAGCCACCGAAGACATGTTGAAGAGACTTCGTGATTTGTGCCAAAGCTTAGGCGATGTCTCTGGTCCTGAGAAGAAACCCGTCCTGGAAAGAGAAGTCGAAGAGATTGAACAAAGAATGAGGTCCATGCTTGATCTATTAGAAAATAAAATCCAGCATTTGGGAAAACACAATGAAAAATGGAACTCTCTGTCGGAGAAAATTGACGACATGAAAAACTGGATGAAAGGTGCTCAAAAGATGCTGCAACAAATCCTCACAATGGAAATGTCTCCTGAAGAAAGGCTCAGGAAAACCAAAGAGCTTCAAAAGCAAATTGCTGAAAGGATGAAAATGCTTGAACTTCTAGAAAAGGAGGCTCAAGATCTTATTAGCGATTCCGAAGAGGCTGGTGAGGAAGTCCAAGATATTACTGAACAAGTTGGCTCGCTAAAAGAAGAACTCGTTACCTTGCATGAATCTGTAGCAGTTCAAAGCGTTCAAAGTGCACAGGTAAATTAGAGCCGATTAAGATTAACATAAAATCATCATTTTCAACAGTCCGCAGACATTACTGACTCATTTTTATGAATTTTTAGGCAATGCAAGCGTATGCCGAATGTAAAGCTGGACTGGAAGAAGTTCAGCCTTGGCTAGAACAAGCTGAAGTCAAAATCGCAATGGGTTTCAACCGTCCCAGCTCTTTACAAGAAGCTGAACTTACTGCACAACAAATTAATGAGTTTGTGCTAGAATGTCAATCTCAACAAGGAGTTTTATCCGAGGCTGCCAACCGAAGTGCAAAGATTGGCAAAATGACTTCTGCTCAAGATGAAATCGATGCGACAAAGACTAAATGGGCTTCAATAAGCGTAAATACCCGATAGCAGTGCTAATTATTATATTTAATTTAATTGAAACACACCTGAAAGTAATAAATTAATATTTTGCAATGTTTCAGAATACTGTTACACAGTGGAAAGACAAGATTGAAAATTTAGTCACAAACTGGAAAAAATATGAAGGTACTTACAAGAATTTCGAAGATTGGCTTACGGCTACAGAAAAGATTGTGCACGAGCCAGTTGACCGAATGACTTTGAGTGCTGCACAACTGGACAATACACTTAGCCAATTAAAGGTGAAATAAAATGACATCATCAGAAGGAAAAAACTAGTTTCAGATTTCATAATACTTAATTGATTTTTTTAGGATGTGAACAAAGAAGTTTCTGAGCATCAGTCGAAACTTATTTCCATTACGCAAGAATGTGACAGTGTTGTTCATCAAGTCGCACCGGAAGGTGCTGCGATTCTCAATTCCAATCTTAGCAGCCTTAAAAGCAGATTGAGCTCTTTGGCCAATGAAGTTCGTGGAAAAATGAATTACTTGTCTGATGCCATTATTGCTCGGTAAGAAGATGTACTTGTAATGAGAGAAATTAATTTAATAACAAATAAAAATAATTGACTTCTTTATAGACAAGAGCTGGACTCCAAAGTATCTGACTTCAGTCGGTGGTTGGAAGAATTCAATGGAAATAATATCGAAGATTCTGTATACATGGACAAATTGGAGCCAACGCTGCAACAGATTCACTCTCTAATAAATGAACATTCAGATAGGCATCCGCAATTCACTGAAATCTATGAGGAGGTTCAGAGCTTAAGTAAAGCCAGCACCGCCTCCAAAAAAGAGCCACCTCCACTAGCGATCCAGTACTCAGCAGTTTCTAACAAATATCAGGTTAGAGATATAACTGATGTTGAATTGAAATAGTCATAAAACAGCTTTAATGAAACCTATAATTCTCATTTCTTTTTACATTGTAGGAATTGGAGAAGAATCTGAAGGCGAAAAAGGCTGCTTTGAGTGATTGGGTTCAGTTCAACAATTGGGTCTCGGATTCTAAAGAGTCCGTATCTCATTTTGAAAAGCAATTGACTGCTCCTGGTATCAAGAAGAATCAAATTCATGAACTAGAGCAAAGTATAGACACTTTGTTGGAGAAATGCGAAGAATGGCTCCCTAAATCAAAATCTCTTGACGATATTAGTGCCAAATGTAATTTATTTGTTAAAGATCGTGTCAAGAACAATGCTATTACTGCAGAATCCCTAATACTGGATATAAAAGATCGCTTACATCGATTGCAAAAGTCCTCGACGAATCTTCTGGAAGAAACTGAAAAAATTGGCTCGCAATGGGAAAAACTGCAAGCATTACAGGGAGACATGTCGAAATATCTTTTGCAGGCTGAAGAGAATGCTTTGAGTATTACTCCCGAAGGCAATACGCTAGCCGCTGTTGAAAAGATGAGAGATACTTTACAAGGATTAATTGAAGACCATGCCAAACGAGAAGGAATGAAGGCAAATGTGCACAAACTGGGATCCGAACTAATGAAAGCCGATCCAAATAATGTGGGAACGATGCAGGGAATTATTCAATCTGTAGACAGTAATTGGGATCGAGTGCAAAGTCTGCTTAATGAAAAGTGGGTTAATTACACAGACATCATTGATCTGTGGAAGAGATACACTGAGAGTAAAGCCCAGGTTGAATCAATGCTCAAGGACGCTGACGAGCATTCCTCATCTGCACTTAAAGGTGTGCCAAATGATTCCACTACTGCTGCTGCAACTCTGGAGCACTTGAAAAAATGTAGCGAAATTCTAAACAAAAAGAAATCTCTATTAGATTCATGTGCTTCTTTGAATCAACAGTTGTGTTCACTGCTGGAACCAGTGCCAAATTTTGATACTTCAGATGTATCTGGGGAAATGACAGCACTCAGGAAGAAATATGATGATTTAGCAGCCAAAATAAGTGAACATGTTCCAAAATTGGAAACACAGTTGGTACTTTGGAAAACCGTCGAAACGACAAAAGATGAAGTTGTCAAATGGCTTAGTGAAACTTACGAAAGTTTGGATGATGCTCAAGGTCATTTAGCCAACAGCGACCTTGTCAGAAGCAAATTGGGCCAATACAAAGATGAATTAGGCGATAAGTACAACACTAAAATGAGCATACAAACAAAGGCAAATCAACTGAGGAAAATGAATCCTGGAGCAGATATTCCAAATCTTAACTCGCTAATAGAGTTGATGGAGGAGGGCTTCACTCAGGTCGACATCCTGTCAAAAGAACTAGAAAAATCCCTTGGATCCTTCGAGGACAAAGAACATGGAATTAAATCTGCACTGAAAAATAATTCCGAAAAGGTAGTCCGTGTCAAGGAAAGCATTTCTAAATGTGAAGACCGTAGTGGCACTTCTAGTGACATTTTGAAGAGACTTCAGACTTTAAAAGAAGCAAAACAGGATTGTGAGGACATTAAACCACAAATCAAAGTAGTTGACGAGCAAATAAAAACTTTGAAAACGGAATACCCTGCTTGGAATGATGGTATTGTAAACAATGACTTAAAAACCCTAGAGAAACGGTTGAATATTTGCCAAAACCAAATAGGAACTGTGAACACTGCTCTTGTATCAGTACTGGAGAAACAATTCCTGGACAAATTCCAAACACTGTATCGTCTTGTGGGCACTTTGATCGAGAAAATCAATTGGTGTGACCCAAAAACAATCAGTGACACCTACAGTCTGGAATCCAAAATATCTGCTCTGAATGAAATTGGAGAAGGTATTAAAGAATGCAAGGAAAAATTACCTCAGGTCGAAGATTCTCTAAAAGTTCTTCAAGAGATTGAAAACTATCCGAAAATTGACGAAAACATGAATGAGTTCTCGAAGCTCATAAATGACATGCAATACATTGAAAAGAATCATGCAGCAATTAAGACACAGGTGGATGAATTTGCTACGATATGGAAGGCATTTGAAGTTTCCAGTGAGGAAGTAAACAACTGGCTAAAGGAAACTGAAGCAAAAGTACGAAATGAGTCCATAAATCAAATTCACTTGCCTCATTTGGAGGAGAAAGCAAAAGAGACAGATGCTTTCCACAAAGAGGTACAAGCTCAAGAAAAGAAAGTCAAGGAATTAGTTGCAGTTAGCGATAGAATAATGCAATTGGCTCCAGAATCTCGTACTGGTCAACTGACATCCCATCTGAACAACCGTCTTCAGGCGGTAGCCAAGTTTACTTCTTCTCTTAAAGACAGATTAGGAGAATTGAGCGTGAATAAAAAGCAATACGACAGTGCCCTTAAAAACGCTACTTCTTGGATTGACAAATCTTCGGCAGACTTAAAGAATTTGGAACAATCCTTAGGCCAAGGCGCAAAATCAGCTTTGAGCTACCAATCAAAAATAAATAATTTGAGGGAACTCCTTGAATCAAAAGAGGGTCATGAATTGCTAAACAAAGCAGTCGAGAGTGGAGAAGCTATCGTTCCAGGCGTCACTGCAGAAAGCAAGGACAGTGTAAGAAAGGATTTACGAGACTTACGAGACAGGTGGGAATTGTACCTAGACCAAGGAAATGCTCTTAACAAGCGACTGGAAGCTCTTCAATTGCAATGGTCATCTTTCGACGATTCTCAAGCTCAGGTACAACAATGGTTCCAGGAAACGAAAAAGAAAGGCGAGACTCTTAATGACTTGCAAGCAACTCTGCCAGAAAAGAAAGCAACTCTTCAAAACAGAAGAACACTGCAGCAAGATATTTCCTCACATTCTAATATCATTAGCGGACTGAAAGACAAAATCGAGGAGTTTGCTGACGAAGAGGCAACGAAAACCTTGGAATCATTCGCAAAGGAATACGACGTTCTAAACCGAGATGTGCAAAACGCGATTTCAAAATCAGAATCTCATGTTTCAAATCATGAGAAATACAATGGTTTGTTTGAGAATTTCCAAGATTGGCTTGCTAGACTTGACGGAGAATTGAAACTTATCGCAGAAGAGCCTGTCAGTGAAAAGAGTGCTGCGGAAAGTCGTCTGCAAACCATTAATGTTTTGCTGGAGCACAAAAACGACGGAGATTCTCGTTTGGAACAATGCGAAGAAAACTTAAACACGGTCATTACCGAAACTCACAAGGATGGTCATCCAGCACTAAAGGCCGATTTTGACAAAATCTCCAAACTGTGGAATGGATTCTTAGCTTCTTGCAATACTACCCAAGAAAATCTACAGACTGTCTTTGGCCAAATATCTCACTTTAACGAACAGCTAGAGGAGATTTCAAAGTGGTTGAAACAGAAGGAATATCAAGTGAAAGATCATTCATTCAAAAATACTGTTGAAACTAAAGCTGCTTACCTGCAAAAACTCCAGGAGCTAGAATCTGAGATTCGAGGGAAGGAAAATGATATCATTAAAATCTCCGATGACGCTAAAAGTATCGATAGCGATGTTGACGTGCAATCCCGCGTTGCTCAGATCTCTTCTCGTTATCAGGGACTGCTTCCTCATCTCAAGGATTTACTTGCCAAATACAGCGGCTATGTTAATGATCATCAAGCATTTAATGCAAACCACGCAGAATTTTTGAAGTGGATTGACAAACAGAGGAAGGACAGTAAAGATTTAACTGAAATTATCGGGGATGTACCAGTTTTACAAGATCGTAGAACAAAATTGTCCAATTTAATAGATACTCGTCTTAAGAAAACGTCCGACATGGAAACTTTGGTGGAGTCTGGGGAGCACTTGTATTCCCACACGTCCCCTGATGGCAGAGAAATTATTCGGCAGCAAATTAGAACTGTTCGAGATGGTTGGGATACCCTAGGTGAGCAATTGCAATCCACTTGGCAGCGATTGGATGCCTGCTTGTCTCAGTTTGCTGATTTCACAAATTCCCAAGAGGAGCTCACTAAATGGCTACGAGGAATTGAGCAGTCAATGCAGGTCCATACACAACTCAAGGCTACCCTGCAAGAAAAGAAGGCCCAACTGCAGAATCACAAGATCGTCAATCAGGAAATCACCTCCCACCAAGTCCTTGTTGAAGCAGTGTGTGATAAAGCTCAACAACTTGTGGATCTAACCCAAGATGGCTCACTCCAGATTTATATCACGTCCATTAAACAGCTTTTCCAGAGCATTAAGGACAAATCCAAAGATTTGCTATCAAAGTTGGAAGGATGTGTCTTGGATCATGGAAAATTAAACGACGTTCTCAAAGAATATAACGAATGGTTCGCTCAACAAAAAGAGCGCTTGACCTCCTTCCAAGATGTCACTGGAGAAAAAGCCGAAATTGTCAAAAGAATCGAAGAAATTAAGCATCTGAAAAAAGATGTGGATAAGGGACAGACATTGTTGAATAAATTGAATGAACTCTCTCAGCACGTATGCACGAACACTTCTGAAGCGGGCATTCAAACCATAGAGACTGAACTGACTGCTGCTAAAGAAGGATATCGTGCACATGTTAATTTAATTGATACAATTACAGAGAAACTTAGCAATGTGCTGAAGAACTGGCAAGATTTCGAGGCTGGTTTGCAAAGCAATACACAATGGTTCAGACAACAAGAAGCTGTTTTCCGTTCCCAAGTCACACAAGCCACTCTAGGCGAAAAAGAGGATACCCTGAAAAATTTTGTGGCACAAAGAAAAGCTGTCACTGACTATGAGAAGGAAATCACTGCTTTCCTAGACCAATCGCACGTTTTACTCAATGCAAGTAATGCGGATAGAATAAAGCCTCTAATTATGCAAATAAGTAATAGATACCAGTTGCTCCACGTGCTCAGCAAGGAAGTTGTCAACCGATGGCAAGGTCTTGTAGATGATCATCGCTGCTACGAAGATAAATTCACAGATACTTCAGATTCCTTGGACAATTTTGAAAAGAGTTTCAAAGCTCTGGAAGCAGAAACGAGTTTAGACCTGAGAAATCAGAAACTCCCTGCTCTAGCCTCTGAAAAAGAGCAGATCCTCCACAAAATTAACACCTTGATGCCCTTGGCTGAAAAACTGTATCCTGATACAGCCTCCAATGGCCGAGAGAAAATAAGACAAGACCTACGAGTTCTGAGAGAAAGATTTGACAAAATCGACACTGATATTACTGAATTGCAGAAAAAGCAAATGAGTGAATCCCAACAATGGTCTAGTTATCAAGATAATCTCCAACAAACATTAGCTTGGTTAGCTACAATGGAGAAAGCCGCAGGTGGAGAACAACCAAACTGGCTTTCTATTCCTGACAGCAAGTCAAAACTGTTAAAACTCAAGGCAACCTTACAAGATGCCATTTCCCATAAAAGAATTGTAGAAGGAGTAGTGGAAAAGGCTAATATGTTGATCCAGAAGAATCTGGGACCCAATCCTGTGGAAATGAAGGCAACTGTTGATGATATCAGCACGAGATATGAAGCTTTGCTCAACAATATGCTTGTTTCCATTACCAATATGGAAGAGAATATCGATGCAATGCAGCAATGGCATGACTTGCAAAAGAAACAGCAAGATTGGCAGAAAAATATGTGGGAGCAGCTCAATTTATGCACTGGTAAACTAATTTTTATACACTACCGAGAACTGTAATTAATCTGTGTACAAAATGAATTTTTTTAACTTGTTTAAAACTTTAACGTATTTGGCTTCATTAGACTACAGTGGTGGAAAACCTGCTCTTCAGAGTAGATTGACCAGAGTTGAAGAATTGCAAGGATCCCTCGGAGAAGGACAGTCAATGTTAGATTCTCTTAGCTCATTGTTATCGAAAATTTTGGAGACACTTCCACCAAGAGCAAAAGAGTCCTTAGAAAGAGATGCCACGAATTTAAAGTAACCTTTTATTAAATTATTCATAAAATAACTTATTATATTTTGTGTAAATTTTAATTTCATTATCATTTCCCTTTTAATTAGATTCGATTTTGAGAAACTCCAAGGCGGGTTGGAAGAAGTACGTCATTCGCTACAGGACCGATTGAAACAATGGTCCGAATATGAAGATGGCTTCGAAAGATTGATTTCATGGCTGAGCGACTCGGAAGGGACGCTGAAGGCTTATGGCCCTTGCAACACACTTGAAGAGAAGGAAGAGCAGCTTGACAAGTATCAGGTTAGAAATGTGCCAGGAAAACTGCCGTTATTTAATGTCTAGTTAATTATTATTGTGAAATCCAAAATGCATTATAATAATGTTTCTTAGGCATATTAAGTGGGAAGGTAGTAAAAACCAGAAGGATTACTTAAAGATGTTCTTGTTTCAAAACTAATGTCTTTTAAAGAATATAGGGCGCCATGTTTGAGCTTATCAAGGTTGACTTGTAGCGTTGACGTCTAGAAAACATAATGAACTAAAAAAGGGCTATTTTAATTTTCCTCCGAGTTTATACGGAAGCTTACTAGTTGAGTTGGAAGTGCATTGTATTGATTTCTCAGCATTAAAACTCAAGGAATGAAATGCTTATTTATTTTATATGTATTATAGCTTCAAACTTTTTTGCACTTTACAGCAACGCAAACCACCAGATAAAAATTGAATTTTTACGCAAACAATTTCGGATTTTGACGAGCACAAGGAATATTTTTACACGGTACAATTTTTTTGTGAAGCCGATTGTGTAGAGTAAACACGTAGAAGTATCAATAAAAAAGGTTTTCACGTTCGACCGTTAGTAACTAATTTTTGCGCCATATTAGATCCAGTTCTTCGAAACCACTATTTTTATTTTGAACGTAAACTGTATCGTTGTTCGTGCTCATATAAGGCAACGTATTGATTATACCCATAAAATAACATAGAATTCTTGGTAGAGCCGTAGATTTAATCGTTTTGTATTTTAAGACGGTATACCGACAATGTATACTACGCATTAATTTGTAATACTGCTTATTTTAAGTAAAATGTCTATTTTCAATTCCTCAGTTTTTGCTCCTTTTTAAACAGGATTTTTCAAAGATAGTAGATTCGAGAAGTAGAGTCGTCCAGGATTTTGTCTACCTTGCTGACAACGTACAGCAAGTAAGGCTTCAGTACTGGCCCCATAATAATATGCACCTTTTACCGTTTTCTTTGCTAATAAAATTGCCTTCTTTGTTTGACAATTTTGTGTATTGCCATTCGTGTGCCCTATTCAATGTGTACTTGTTCATAGGTACCTACAATTTTCTTTGCGTTGCATTTTACTTTTGATTTTGCCCTTTGTGAGTGAAAGTAAGAGAAAGCTAGATGCTAGCTTAACTAAACAACTTCGAGTAGTCAGTGAAAGTGTAATAATTGTTTTCTTTAACTAAAGACCTATAAAAAGCTATGATCTCTCTAGTTGTAGTTGTAACATAACCAACTGACTTTCTTTTCCAAGACTAGAACATTGTGAATAACAAATCGAGTATCTAAAATCCTCTGAATTGTCAATAATTCAATCTGGTTCGGAAAATTGTATGATAGGTGCCTATTGTGTACTTAAGTAACCTATCTTATATTCTCTATGTGTACCTATACTATACCTGTGATTCTTTCTTCAATCTCTACCTATATCATTCGTGTAGTTTTGTATTGTGTAAAGTACTGTTATCTGTATGTATTGTATTTTCTCTATGTGTACTCTGTGTAAGAAATTCCTGAAGAACTTAAGCTTTATTTGTAATTTCATACCCAAACGCTTTGGTTGAAGTCGATCTCTAATTGATTTTTCATGGCTATTCAGAATCTACTGAGAAACCTTAAAGAAAATGAAGCAGAATTTGATAAGATTGGAAACGAAAATTCGGATTTGGTTCAGTCTACCGGAGAAGCACGTATAGCTACCAACGTTCAGCAAATCACATCCCGTTTTCAATCTGTTCAAATGACTGCTAAGGTATGTAACACAAGCTTCGGCAACTACAAGTCGTAAGGACTCATTGTAATTTAAATATCTTTCGTAGGAAATATTGAAAAAGTGCGAACAAGCAGTTGCCGATCACAGAGCACATAGAGATAAACATAACAAATTCCTGGAGTGGCTAAAGGAAACTCAAGATAAAGCCGATGCTTCCAAAGAAGTTACAGGAACAAGACCCGAATTAGAAAGCAAACTGAGTACAATAAAAGAGCTTATAGCAGAAAGACCAACATCTGTCGCTTTGCTTAACACAGTTATCGAATCAGGGGAGAAAATTTATGCGTCGACTGGCCCTGAAGGACGAGACGCTATTCGATTGCAATTGGAAGAACTCCAAGTTGCTTTTGACTCATTTTATGATGGACTCTCTTGCACAGAAAGAGAAATGCAAACAAAAATGTCTCGATGGTCTGGATTCGAAGAGAGCAAAGAAAAACTTAAGAACTGGTTGAAAGAAATGGAAAGTGGTCTTCCCAAAGAGTTAGAACTCAAAGCAACTTTGGATGAAAAACGCGCTCAGTTGCAAAATTACCGAACTATTTTGCATGATATTCTATCCCACCAACAAGACGTAATTGAACTGAAGGACAAAGCTGCACATTTACCCGAGGGATCGGAAAATGCTGTAAAATTAGCCGAGTCTTTAACTGAAAAACACCAAGAAGTTTTGAAAAAAGCTCAAAATTATGTTGAACAATATGAAGGCATTGTATGTAACCATCAACAGTACATGCAAGCAGTTCAAGATACACTGGAATGGAACGATGCTACTCATAACACAGTCAATATGTGGAGTGATGAAAACCAAGACAGAATCAATCTGCATGCAAATCTTGAAAGACTAAAGGTGTGACAATATTTTTATAACTTACAGACATTTTTTAAGGAGCACTTTGATTTACCTGATTTTTCTCTACAGAATCTTCAACTTAGTTTGCCAGAGGAAGCTTACAGAGCGGAGGAAATCCGTAGCTTGGGAGAAAAGGTTTTGCCTGGCACTATCGAAGAAGGCCAGGAAAATATTCGATCTCAAATTGATTCTTCTCAGCAAGAATGGGAAGCCTTGCTGTCGGCGATAAGGTAAGTACTTATTTCTCTTCATTTTACGAAATTTCAACAAATTGATGACATATTTGTGAATTAATGTTTCCTACTATTTTTTCAGATCAAGCATCGAATCCCTGGAGTTAAAGTTAAGTCTTTGGCATGAATTTGAGGCAGAGAAGGATAAATGTATGGAATGGCTCAAAGAAGCAGATGCCAAGCTTCATGCTGTGGATTTGAAGCCAACTTTATCACACAAAGTGGACCAATTAAATATTCTTAAGGTAAACATTTTGGAATACCTAGGTTTACAATGTTTTTTGGATCTAAAATAATAAAAATGGCAAAATATTTCTGCAAATTTTAGACTTTGCAAGGTGAAGTACGGGCCAGAGAATTGGAAGTAGACGCAATTTCAGAAAAGGCATTGAATTTGCAACGCCAAGCCTTGACTTCCAAGAGTTCCTCAGCTTCAGCTTCAGAACTGACTTATAAATACCAACAAATATCTCACAAAGTGAAAGTACGCAATGAATACGCATTACACTATGACCAACAGTAACCTAAAATTACAGATATTATATTAGTAATTTTCCCCTAATTTAGGAATTGACGACCAAATGGCAAAGTTACGTTTCGTCGCACCAAGATTTTAATTCTCAATTGGACGAGTGTTCCCGCTGGCTAAAGGATATTAAGGATAAGTTGTCCTACTGTTCTGACTTGAGTGCTTCATCACAAAAAGATCTAGAAGGGAAACTGGGCACAGTTCATGTACGTTATCCTATTTCTCACTTCAACTAATTTTTAAACCCATTTACAATAAAGAAAAGGTTACTAGTTACTATCTACAGAACATAGCATTTCCCTATCGCAGCACTAACGTCATAGTAAACTTTCCTCGACTTTTTCCCGACGAAAATTACTAGTGCTCTTTTAAAAGAGCTGGTGAAGGTATTGGTTATCTGTTCATGAAATGATATCAAAGGGTTGGGAATGAGCCTCTAATTTCTAAGCAGAGTATTCCATCGTGTTTATATAGAAAGAAAATCAATGCAATAAATGTACTTACTATTATTTGTTACAAATGCAGGATCTTCTTCTGTACAAAGACGAAGGTTACGGCAAAGTGCAAAGTGTTGTAGAAATGGCCCAGTCTGTACTGGCTAATACGGCTCCTGCAGGACACCAACCCATTAACGAAGCTTTGAAAAAGTTGCAAGAGGAATGGAGTAGTTTGGCTGCTAAAATGGTTGACACAAAGAACCAATTGGATGAAAGTATTCACCGATGGGCTGGATTCCTGGAACAAATTCATCAATTGAATAAAACAGTGGAATACTTGGAATCGGTATTAAAAGATGTGATGCCTTTCCAAACTACAATGCAAGAAAAGCGTTCTCAATTGGAAACTATTAGGGTAACAACTTATTTCCGTTCTTAAATGAAATACCTATAAAGCATGTTTCTAGCATTGACATTTTATAAGTATAGAAACAAAGCTGTATGTGAGAATGACTTCTCCGGGTGAGAATTCCTAGCTCATAAAAGCAAAGAAAAAGTCAAAATGTAAATCATTCTTTTTAATTTCAGAGTTTGGAAGAGAAGCTGATTTGTGAAAAACTTGAAGTTGACAGTTTGAAAAGTAAAGCTTCAGAAATGGTGGCCAGCGGTCAACAAAGTCAAGCAGCAGCTCAAGCTCAAGAAATTCTCAAGAAATTCGATTCCCTCTCAGTGGCCATAAGAAAACTGCGTGATGAACGAGAAGAGCAATACAAATACCACAAATCTTACAAGGAATCTCATGACGAACTGATGGGTTGGTTGAACAGAGCCCGAGAGAAGATTCCATCTTTGAAACAACGCTCTCTTGGGGATAGACTTTTCGATATTGAAAGCGCTAGCACAACTTTCACTGGGCTGATGAACAAAAAAGCTCAAGGAAGTTTACTGGTGGAGCGACTTCAGCAGTCTGGTGAAGTAGCAATGGCCAGTACATCCGAACCTGGTAAAGAAACAATTCAAGCTGAGATTCGAGCTCTGAATGAAAGTTTCGAAGGGCTCTTTAAGGACATCCAGAACCAAAAGGAACAATTGGAGGCAACCATGCTTCAATTGCGAGACTGGAAAGAAGAATATGAACGATTATCAGATTGGTTGCAGCAATGCGAAATTTTGATCAAGGCTGCAAAAACCACACTTGTAGGTTCCCTGGAAGAAAAGAGAAAGCAAGTGGCAGATATGCATGAAGTGATTGGAAAACTTGAGAAAGGAAATGCACAAATGGAGAAGTTCAATCAATCAGCCGCTGGTCTTCTGGCTTCTCATTTAGACACATATGTTGGCAATCAATTGCGACATTTAAATTCTCGCTACCAAGTTCAACTTAATATGGGCAAAGATGTTTTGAAGAAAGTTGAAGCCAATCTCGAATGTCACCAAGAATTTAATAACAACTTTGAAAAGGCCAAAAGTTGGATGGAAAATGCTCGTGAAGTCATTCAAAAGAGTACAGAATCTTCTGGGGATACCAGAAAAGAACGACTCCAGGCAAATCTGGCAAAAATTCAGGTAGCCACTTATTTCTAAACCCCACACTAACTAAATAGTAAAATATAATGTAGTCATAAAATGCTTTCTCTGACTTTCCCTAACTTTCTCCCATGAAAAGTTAGGAAATAAATACGTGTATTTATTTGATTTTTTGAATATTTGCAGGATTTGGTATCACGTCAGGAGCAAGGACAAAGTCTGGTCCATGCTACTGTTAGTTGGGGTGAAAAATCTCTAAGGAATACCCGATCCGATGGCCGTGATACAATTAATGACCAAATGAAAGAAATTCAGACGGAATGGGAAAGGATTGTGAAGAAAATGGCCAGTGTAAAAGTTTCAATGGAGACGAGCTTACTGCAATGGGCGGATTACAACTCTTCCTATTCTCAAGTTCAACAATGGATAAGTGACCGAGAGGCTAAATTACAGAAAGTGGTGGAACAAAAATTATCTCGTGGCAAGAAAGGACATCCTACTCCAGGAATGAGTTCCATTTCTATCGGAGACAGGAAAGCTACATTAAGAGCTACAAATACCATAGTACAGGATATCGTGTCGTTGGAGCCTATGATTGAATCAGTAACTTCAAAGGCAGAGAATTTGATGCAAGAAGCTCCAGCATCAGAAATCTCAACAAAGTATCAAAGTCTGACAAAACAGGCTCAAGAAATGTATGCTCGACAAAAGGAAATGGTAGAACAGCACCAAGCATTTGTTGACCTTGCTAATGAGTTCATGGCCTGGATGCGAGTTGCAAAGGAACGCCTTGGAAAGATATCCGAGCCGGTGGGAGACAAAGAAACTCTTTCCAGTAAAATAACACAGCTAAAAGTGCTGCAGTCAGAAGTACCCGAAGGACAAACTAAACTCGATGCTGCTCTGGCGAAAGGAAGTGATGCCTGTGGAATAGTAGACGATGATGACAGAGAATTAATCGAAGAGGAAGTTGCAGTACTTCAAGAAGAATTTGATAACTATACGTAAGAATTCAAAATGGAAACAGTAATGCCGTGTTTGCAATATTATTTGTCATGTTTTAATGGTAAAATTTAATTTTTCCAGGGAGTCGCTAGCAAAAACTCAGCAGTTGCTTGAAGTTGGATTAGTACGATGGAAGGAATGGGAAGACCAATACGGAGATGCGGAAGAATGGATAAACAACACGGAAACCCAAGTTAAAACTTTCCACCAACTCCAAAATACTTTAACTGAGAAGAAAAATGCTCTGGAACAATTCCAAACACAACTGCAAACAATTTTCGATTGGCAGAAAGAGCTGGATAAATTGAATTTGAAGGCTCAGCTTTTGCTTGAGACTTGTGCGGATTCACGAGTTTCTAATGCCGTCACTCAACTAACTACTAAATTCAGTGCCTTGCTTTCTTTGGCTAAAGAAGTGATTCGACGTTTGGAGCTCCACTATCAGGTAACAATAGAAGAGAAAATTCTTTAATTATCTAAGATATGATTTTGAAGTATAAAAAACAAATTTTTTAAATGAACTTCTATTGTCAATTATAAATAGGAGCATCAACAACATAATGCACTCTACCAAGAATGCCAGGATTGGATTGAACGAACTCGAGAGAAACTTGCTCTCATCTCCAATGTTAATTACACTCTTAGCGATGTAAACAGCCGTCTTCAATCCGTGAAAGGAATGAAGCAGACAATGGAACAAGGTCAAAATAAACTCCGTTATGTCTTAGAACTCAAAGAAAAAGTTATGCTCACAAGTGAACCAAGCGGAGCTACAAAGATCAATGAAGATACTGAATTACTGAAAAGTGAATTCGAAAAATTGATGGCTGAAATCCAGGACTGTCGACAGAGATTGACTACAAGAGTTTCTCTGTTGGAAGAGTTAGAAAAGACTCATAAGATTATGACAGACTGGCTTCAAGAAATTGAATTAAAAATGAATGTAAGCGATACAAATCAGTATGCCGATTTAAGTGAGAAGAGGGCATCCCTCGAAAAGCTCAAAGGAATCGAAAAGGAAGTCCTTGCTCAGTCTGAAATGCTTAATAAGTTGGAATCCAAAATGGCAGAGATGCCTGATATGCCCAAAGAAGCCTATTTACCCACATTTTCTAGATACGACGAAACAAAGACTGCTTTACAATCCCAGATTGCTGAGTTGGAAGAAATCGTGCAAGAGCATGAAAAATATTGGCAGAGATACAACGAAGCTGCTGATTACTTGCGAAAGCTAAGACTGGATATGCAACAGTTCTCTGACTGTCATGGAGAAAAAGCCACCACAGAGACGAAACTGAGAGACTTATTCAAATTCTTGGAAAGTCTCGCTAAAGGTAAATATGACATAAATAAATGGATCATTAAGGATACATATTTTTAGTAGGTATTAATTAACGCATTTCAATGATTTTAATCCAAATATCTTTTTCAGGTGAAGAGCATGTAAAACGAGCCAAAGAAATGGGACAAAAAGTAATGGAAACAACATCAGCTCTTGGAAGAGATGCTCTTCAGCAAGAGTATCATCAGTTACAATTTGACTGGGATGGCTTAAATGCTCAATATAAAGATCAGCAGAAGAATCTGAAGAAATGCCTAGAAGCTTGGGATGAATTTGATAAATGTTATGCCAGTCTTAGCAAAGCAATTGCAGAAAGTGAGAAAAAGGTGAAGGACGAACCTGAAATCGATAAAGCAACGCCAGAAGATTTTGAACGCTGCAAGGTAGACATGAATATTATTTATTCTGATTTATCGATTATTCAAGCTGTAGCGTAGCTATTATTTAAAGCTCATCTCATGAATTCCTTTTTATTTTGCCTCAGAAACTCTCTGCTGAAATTGCAACACATAAAGTTCCACTCGAAGAGCTCAATGATAAATGTGAAATCCTAATGGAATTCAGTGCTTCTCCTCGTGTTCGAGATGCAACGGTTCAAATGCAAACTCAATATTCCCAGTTGGTCACCGCCGTCCAGGTAAGTATACATACATTCTTTCTGTTTAATATATTTCCACAGATTATTATTTGGTATGTGCTTCTATAATAATAAATTTGCATAGGGTCTACTGTCAAGAATTCAGAAAAGCCTTGCAGATCACACTGACTTCATCAAAGCGAAACAGGAGCTTGAAGAATGGTTGACCCGAGCTGAAGGAACAGTACAAGATTGTTCTGGAAGTGGAGATGAAGGGTCCGTCAAGGAAAAACTGGATATTGTTAATGTATGCACAACAGCCGCTTAAAAATCTAAATATTAAAGTACATATATGTATTCATGATAAGATTTTCTAGGAAAAGAATGATCATGCTTTTCTTTTTATAGATTGTTTCTACAAGGCTGACTGAAGGACAGCATCTGTTCACTGTACTTCAAGATTCTTTTACCCGTGTTATCAGTGTCATTCCTGCAGAACAACAAGACTTGATGAGAAATGATGTAACGATTTTGAGAATTAGATGGGAGAAACTGAATATGGATCTGAAGAATACCTTGTCTCAACTCAAGGTTGAAAATAATAGAAATGCATCTCATTCTTAAACCATGTTAAATTGCATTGGCGATATTTTACTATTCCTTGAAATGTGTACAGGATTCCTCTCAACGCTGGGATGACTTTAAAGAAAATTATAATAGATTTTCCGCCTGGTGCAGTGCCACTAAGGAAGCCATTCAGGAAAAGACAAGCACTAAAGCTGAACTTGGTGACATGAAGACTCTCCTTGAAAAATACAAGGTGCCTATAAAAAGTTTTTTTTGACTTAACTTATGTGTGGAATCTATTAATTTGACTAATTGGATTCTCTATAGATACTTGAAAATGAAATTGCGACGGAAAAAGCAGAACTCGACAGTTTGAAGTCAGAAGCTGAACTATTGTCTAAATGGGCCAATTCTAATAAAGCAGTTGATTCAGTTGTGGAGTTGGAGAAAAAATGGAAATCATTAGACACGGCTATTAAGAGGTTGGAGACTCAATTGGAGCAGGAAATAAAAGAATACACTGACTATCACCATGCTTTACAAGAAACAGAGAAATGGTTGCTCCAAACTTCATTCCAATTAATGGCACACAATTCTCTTTATATAACAAATCGGGAGCAAACGCTAGAACAAGTCGCTCTTCATGAAAGTCTGTTGGAGGAGATTCAAGCATATCAAACTACCTTGGATGATGTGAGAGCAAAAGGACACGGTCAAATTGCTCGTTATGTCGAAGCTCTTCCAGCAATACAAATTACAATTGACAAACAGTTGAAAAATGTACAAGATAGTTACGAGTCTCTGCTTCACACAGGAATTCAAATTAAACAACGGCTCATCGAGTCTCTCGCTAAATTCCAAGAGTATGAGGATACACTAGAAAGTATTATGAACAACTTAGATCGTCTCGAGCCTGAAATATGCCAAACTTTAGAAGCCCCTATTCAGAATATCGAAGCATCAACGAAGAAATTAGAATACATAAGAGTAAGTTGTATTTAAATAACATCTGTACAGAGTAAAATATAATTTTATGTCATTTTCGTCAAATCCAACTCTATGATATTCTTAGAGCGTGCATAACAAATTGCAAGGAGAAAAGAACAGATTATCTTTGGCAGTACAAGCGTGCGAGGCAGCTACTGCTTCTCTATCAAGACCTACCAGTCCCCAAGAAGCAATTCTTCAGCCTATTCCAGATAAGGAACTTGCAGTCAGAGCTCGCTTAGAAGACCTCATCGATCAGGTACCTCTACTAATGCCAACTCTAATTTTCTCGTGTTTTTTATTTGTGGAATTTGTAGTTAATGCATGGTTTTGTCATGGATTACCACAATTGAGATCACATTAGTTGTTTTTAGTATGTTTTCTTAAAGTAGATGTATTCTTTGGTGAATTTTTGAATGTCATTCCTTTTTATGCACCCTTGATTTGTTACAAAAGCGAAATATTCCTGATGTTGAATCGTCTGTTGAATCGAAAGAAGAAGTCCAGGTACAAAAAGTCCAGGTCTTACTAGATCACGCACCCAAAAAGAGTGCTATGGACAAGATTGATGAAATATGTAAACAGGTGAGATCGATGAATGTTTAGTGACGCCAATTCACATTTGCAGCTTTTCAAGCATGTTCACTTCGAATGCTTTTCTTTGTCTCTCACACTTTGTTCACCATTGCATCGCCAGAAAGTTTTATCACGCTTCACTCATCCTAATAATGCGTCACCACCACTCTGGTTGTTATTCTAAGTCTAACTAAATTAATCGCAAAATCATAAATGCAATCTCACAACAATCGCAATTAATTTCGACACAATTAACGCTTCCCGAAAATAAAATGGACTTTAAAAATATACTGCCTTACAATACTTAGGTGATGTCAATGCTAATTTGCCTGGTATTTTAATATACGTTTTCATGAATAGATCCAAACTCACATGACTGAACTGTCATCTGCCAGTTTGGAACTGGAGGATATTCGTGCAAATAAGGATGGGTTGAATCGATGGGCTGAAGAATCTCTGTCTACGCTTAAAGAAATTCAGAACAGACCTGCAAAACTTAGGTCGGATACTGCACAAGTAGAAATGAACCAGCTTCAAGATATTCGTCAGGTAAAACAACTATGTACTGGTACACTAGTACTTGATGAGATTGCATAAGATGTTAAAAGTATAAGAGGAAAATGCTCATTTTGAGTTTAAAAATTGTAAATACAGGGAGCACAAGATAGGCTATTGCAACTGGCAGAAATTGAGAACCAGGAAGGTGGATTAGTGCAAAAGAAATATTTACCAGATTTGGAAAATAAGCTAACTCAGTTGGACAAAGAAGTTTCGAAAGTGATCGACAGTCGTCGCGGAATACATTCTAAGATTGCCGACTACAAGGTTTTAGTTGGAGCAACTCAGACTTGGCTGGATGGATTAGCAAATAAATTGGAGCCTTTGGAAAAAGGTGGCGGCATTAGCTGCGACAGCAAAGTAGACTACATCATCGACCTTTCCAAGGAGTTCAACACTGGAGAAAGTAAACTAGGAGAGGTTAAGGCAGTGTCTAATGATATTATGAAGGATATCAGTAATGTCGATGCTCAAATGGTGGAAGAACAGTTGAAAGGTCTGGAAAGAAGATTCGGCGAGATTAAGAAACGCATTGGAAGGAAGCAACAAATTCTTGAGACTGCCAAAAAGAGCTATGAAGATTTTAGCAACGATCTTAACAGTTGCAAACATGATGTCAACCTAAAAGATCTGTCGTTGTCTGGCAAAATTGGCTATGACATTCCTCCTGTGGAAGCTGCACAGAATGCAGTTAAAGGATACTTGAAGGAATTGGAGAGCAAACAAGTCGTGTTGAGCACTCTAGACAGGAGACTCACTACTTTACAGCCAGAGTTGGAAGATAAGGAAATAAGCGAAGCTGAGGCTGAGTTAGCTGCTGTTACAAGTCAGCACGGGGCACTCTGCGAAGATCTCAAGAAACAACTGACAGCACTGAATGACGCTTTGGGCACTAGAAGGAAATTCATGGAAGATGTCGAGGGCGTGAAATCTTGGGTTACTAGAGTGTCAAATGATTTGACTGCTAGCCCAACGATTCCTTTGTCCTCCGCGGATGTTGAAAGGAAAGTATCAAGTTTGAAGGTAAGACGATGATGCAATGCAAGGAATACATTAATGGAATACTGTGCTATGCATTTCTTATAATTGATTAACGTTTGCGTTGCAGAAATTGGAAGCTCTTATAAAGGAATATATTGACACTACCTTCGCAGAAGTGAAGAAAGAAGCCAAAACTTTGGAAAAAGATTGCGATGAGGATCAAACGAAGCAGTTGCATGCACTAATGTCCAGTAAGATATAACCACATGACTTTTATGATATTTCTTAGAAATCATACAAAGTGGAAAAATGAATGAATGAATAATATTTACTGTGCCCTTTTGCAGATTTACTTGATAGTATTTTGTCACTAAACAAGTCATCCCAAACTCAAATCGAAAAACTCAATGATGCTATTAAACTGAGAAAGGATTTCGAAGAAAACTTTTCAAAGTGTCAAAACTGGCTTCAAGAAGCAGAAACTGCAGTGGCTTCTGATGTAAAAGGCTCGAAAAATATAGATGTTCTCGAAGAGCAATTTGCTAAAGTGAGCAAAAGTTAAGCATTAATTATTTTTTGGAGCCTTAATAATTGATTTAACTTTTTAATATTTATCTTTGCAGTACAATAAGTTACAAGAGGAAGCGCAGCAACTGTCAACTCAAATCCAAGACGTAATAGAGAAAGGGAAGTTACTAGTGCCATCCCTTAATGAGCCAGACAGACAGATATTAACAGATCAACTTTCTGGATTATCGACCAAACTGGGAACTTTATCAGTGAGCATTGGGGACAAACTAGGCAATCTTCAATCAGCCATTAATGAATTCCAAAAAGTTTCCAATATCATAGAAGAGAGTATTAAATATTTGAATGAAGTTAAGGCTGAAGTCAACAACTTGAATCGTCCAGTTGGAAGTGTCATTGAAGATTCTCAAGGCCTATTGGCGGCTTATGAAGTAAATTATTACACAATTTTAATATTTATCAAAGGAAATTACTTTAAGAAAACATGCTAATTAATATTTGTTGTAGAAACTTCTGGATGATCTGAAAGCATATAGGAAGAAATTGGAATCTACTCATTTCCACACTTATAAGGGCAATGGGGATTTGCGGGCTGTGATGAAAGATCAAGATGACCTTGCGGGAATCATTGAAGCACAAATTCAACGACTGAGACATTTGCTTCTCCTACAACAACATTTCTTGGCTCTTGTCACAGAAATTACAAACTTCATTATCAAATATACGGAAGTTGTCAAAGAAATTGAGAAGTCTGGAACTACTATCGAAGAGAAAATCAAACGGTATAATGACGTAATTGGCAGGATCCAGGAATGTGAAGCTCAATTAGCACAAGCGTTCGACAAGGGAGTTCGAATCGCTGAAGAAGGAACAGTAGCTGATCGCAATGCCATCACTGAACAATTACAATCACTGAAACAACAACTACAAGGTCTGAGACGTGCCGTGGAAAATAAGAGGGCTGAACATGAACTAACTGCAGCTGAACATAAAAGATACGCCGCGGAATTGGATACAGCTATTTCCTGGCTTCATGAAAAGGAAACGGCAATTAAATCCAGACCATTGTTGGAGAAAGCTTCCATCAATGTGGACATTGAACTTAGAAGACACGAGGAACTTAGCAAAGATGTTACTGATAAGTTACAAACTATTGCTTCGATTGAAGATGCTTTGAAACACGATGACGGCCTTCCTCCAACTTTAGTTGAAAAACTGGGTGAAACTAGACTGCTCCTCAACACACTGCCAAAGGAACTCGAAGAAAGAGAAAAGTATTTAACTGGAAATAAGGAATTGCGAGAGCAACATGAGAAAGCTGTGGATGCTATCAAGAAATGGGTTAAGGAAGCAAGAGGAAAGTTGGCCTCTAAAGACGCAGGAATCGACTTTGAAAACATTCTTTCAGACTTGGCTGATCATAAGGTAGAATTAAACTTAAAAGCTAACATATAAATATTGTACATGTAAGCATAATGTCGAGATTTTCTAATGGAATTTTTATTGGGCAGGCATATTTTGGAAATGAAAAGGCAATCTTTCAACAATTGCAAAGTATTCGTCAAATTGTGGATAAAATCTGGCCATCGTTACTTGCGACTGAGCAAGAAACGACGAGCAAAGATCAAGAAGATCTGCATGAAATGGTTCAAAATGTTTTTAATAGCGCCCGAAGTCAACAGGCTAAACTGGAGCAAAATTCCAACTTGTGGAAGAATTATTTGGACTTGTTGAACATCGTACATGGAGCGATTGCCAAAGCAGAATTGCCAGAAGAACCAGCCACGACTCTTCTCGCTTTGCGAAATAACCTGAGCAATGTACAATCTGCTTATGCAAATATGCAGGTTGGTAATCACAACTACTTATTCTTACTTTAATTGCACAAGTCATTAGTCTCTCTGACTAGTAGACATTCACAGTTCACAATGTTTAAAGTATTAATTAATGAGTATGTCATGTTCATGCATTGCAGAACCAGCAAGTGGAAATAGACAATCTGAATGAAAGAGGGAGAAGTGTTGAGAATCAAGCAGATGCTGATAATAGGCAGAGACTACAGACTCAAATGAATACCATCAATACAAAGTGGAGGGATGGACTGGGGAATTTAGACAACAGAAAGGATGCAATTTCTAAACTTGTTAATCAGTGGGAGGTGAGTAAATGTTTAGCCAGTGTAACGTATCTATTTGTATCTGTTACGACACTTTAGAATCTCATAGAGATCCAATTCAGAGAGAGAGAGAGTGAGAGATCAACTCACAGATCTGCTACTACATTTACTTATTTTAATTTTTGATGCAGCTGCAGCTTGTTTTAAACTCGAGGTCGTATGATTAAGGCTGCATATCTACTTCACTCAGTCATAAAAACATGTTTGTGTTGTGATGAGTAGGTATATGCATTCCATATGAGTCTGAGTTTCACAAAAACTCAGACGAATAGAAATATGACATCAGCGGCACGATCTGTGCCCGATATAAAAATTTACATATGGCTGCAATTCATTTGTCCATGTTCCAATAACATTTAAAAGATTTATTTTTGGATGTAGCAATGCGAATCTTTATGGCAAGCTTTCGAGTCAGGCTTGTCGGCAATTGAGGAGCACTTCTCTCAAATCGACCCATCCATTCGATCCCACCAGCAGTTGCAGGAGACCAAACAGGCTCTCCAAGGGATCCTCAATGAAGCCAAACAGCTAGGCACCACTCATTCCGACTTGCTCCACTACGCCGAATTCATTCTCAAACACCTCAACTCAACTTCCGATATCTGCTACTCCACTCTCAAGTCAAAACTGGATCACCTATCCACCCAATACAAAACGTATGTCAATGTCTCATTCACTTTTCTATTTTTGCTTCCCTCTCTCCATAGAGCCGTGCGTCTTCTCTTCGGGGCTTTCTGTTTTCTAAAAACGACATGTCCTAACATGTGCACTTTACAATGACAAAATATCTACCTAGTGTATAGTATCAGGACTAAGAGGGGCTCGATATATTTAGACAAGGAGAATGAAAGTGTATTCTTACGCTAAGTTTACTCCTTGTGGTTGCATAATTACCCGTCGTATGGAAACCAAGTGGGATCTCTCAGCGACGCATCCGACTGAGCACTGCATTCTTTGTTCCTATAAATAGCCTCACATTTAGAACCATAGAATGCATCATAAAGACAGAATGGATACCTAATTTTATATTCAATTTCTCAAGTTACTATAAACTAGTAAAGCTACATAGCAGATAACTTTTCTAAATGCGCATAATTTAGTGATTTGCTTGGGTTTCACCAGTATTTTCTGGTTTCCTTTCATAGTTTAACGAATACATTTGCGACAAAACTCAAGTCAAATACTTAGTGCGTAAAAAGTCCAATGCTTAGCTTTAAACATTGCAGAGCGATGATGATCGCTACACTACACACTCACATTTAAGTAGTATAAGTATAGGTACATATTATAATAGGACTGAGAGCAATGCATTAGGGTTAAGCATAAATACACGTACAATTACAACAGTGTGTCAACATCTGCATTATCTAAGCTCTCTACTTGCTATTCCATAAAATCAAGTGATGTGAGCCAAAGCATGTCACGCTGAAAAGCAAAACAAAACAGATCGTGTTGTCATTTTAGTCGAACGAACCATGTACATAGCGAAGTAGATAGGTACTGGATAAGTTGAGCGATAAAATTAGGCGACTCAGATCCGCTATACAAGAGCTCTCGACTAGTCTCATGCAAACTTAGCCGACCTTTTTGATCGAACCACTACTTTATCATCTCTGGTGCACTAGGTACAAGTACAAGTGCACTAACACAAGGATCGTCAGATTGCCATCTCTTCATAACTTATAAACAGGGTTATTGCACGTAGAAGTTCAGATTAATATGCAAAAACAATGGTATAATAAATACAAATCATAAATAAAGATACGTTAAGATTATGATTAAAAAACTGCAATATCACTTAACCATTTGACCTACACCTTTTATAAAGTAGGGCAAGAATAATCGACCAAAAAGTCTCATTATCATTAACAAGGAACACGTATTGTAAACTAAAGAGGCAATACCTACTTAAGTTTTACATTTCACACTGCACGTTGATCCATTCTCATTATTTTCATGTCACATAATGTTGCAGCATCCTGTCCAGATATTTTGCGTAAACGTGGTACATTGTAAATAGGTCAAGTAGATAATATTTTACAGTAATAATAGTAAAGAGAATAATTCAGACGGGTGATGCTTTTCTTGTGTGGCCACGTAAATTTTTTACGTGCCTAAATGTAAAAGAATCCACACTATTACCGATATGGTAGTTGCTACATTGAAATTATTGCATTATGTGATTCTTGTGTTTGTGTGTATCTACTACTGAAGTAAATGCATTATGCACCTAATAGCATACCAAATAAATAAAATAAAGCGTGCACTGTATACCAAATAAAGCGAAGGCTAGCATGAGAGAAAAGGAGAAAGGATGCGATGATGATGCTATAGCCAAAATGATGATAATAATATTGCTAGCTTATTTACCTTAACCCAAACAAGTATTGTATTTAGATATACAAATTTTTATTAACTCTCTTTGACTAAAGTTTATACATGTGTGCCCTCCATTTCATGATGGTTTTGTCTCTAAGCCAAATAAGCTATTTGTTTCATTTACTTATGCAGGCATGTTCAGTGCACGGAAACGTAATAGTAATGTGACGCTTAGAGTTACAATCTTGCAATACAAAACAATACAATTAGCTAACACCCGAGAAATGTAGGACGAAAAAATCTAATGGAAACACTACAACTCTGTTCCTACATAGTAAACTGTGAATGCCAGAAACTTAAATAGACATTAATGCTTTAATGTCGCGGAGAGAGCATGAGGCTGAAGATGTTCAGAGTTGAGACTATAGATCCGAATCAGAATTAACTTTCAGTTAGGTACTTCACGAAAGGATTCGCTCGTTTACTCTTCCCTTCATGTGTAATGCACGGCACACAGATAATAATAAGTGTGCTACTGAACTGACTGACTGTGTGTGTTGTGTTGTGTAGGTAGGTACTACATGTTATGTATGTTTACACCAATGCAGCATTGACGAATCTCACGATCAGAAAACCAACAGCATTGCCAACAGTCATTGCCAACGGTGCTTCCATCACATTGGTAAACCTTCTTCAAAAGTTATTTTGGGAAGGAATGAGATCTGCCCACAAAACATAATTTTACTTAGGGACTACTCATGCATTGTGTCGCTATTTGCAAGGGACAAGTTTACGATAAGATAATAGAGTTGTACACAGTCCATTAGATTCTCTAAATGCAAAAGATCCTTATTTATATAATGCTAATTAGATTACTTAAAATATGTAACTTGCAAAGAATTTCCACCATGGTTTACAAGTAGTTCCGTAGTATAGGTCTAGGAACAGATCAGATCAATGCTAGTGTTTGTATAATACCATTTCTATTGCTTTTTAATTTTCCAACATTCAACGAGATTCATTTTCTTCATAGAAATATGATTTTTGTTTGCAAAGTTTTCACTTTTCATGGTACGATTATTAATATGCTGATATAATGCATGTTAAAATACGGTCTGTCAAGAGGGAGGGTGGGTAAAATGATAATTTGGTGTTACTTGAGGTATAATGTAAGTGTGTAAGTGTAAGTTCCCTAAACATCATTTTCCAAGAACCTGTGTACAAATACGTAATTCCTGCGTACCTACTCGAAAACGTACGTGTACAGTAAGTAGACGGAGTGAGGACCATAATATTAACTAACGTCGTTAACAAGTTAGCTGTGTTATTTACTGTGTCCTTTCTTCTGGGTATGCGCTGTATTTGTATACATGCAGAAGGAGACAGAGAAAGATTATTATGGCTTCCTCGTACCTTTTTGCCCCTGAAGTGAAAAGTAGGTAGCTAAATAAAGATAAGCTAGATAATAAATAGCCTAAGCATCGGAGAAGAGAGGGTGGAAGTTTCCTTACACCAATACTAATATACTCGTCGAAAACTAAAACGAGAAAGTATAGCCACATAAGGTACCAGTCCGACAAAAAAATCTACCAGATGAAATGCAATGACTTAATTTTAACATGAACTTGGTTTTCTTTTCTGCATTCAACTGCACTTGTTGGGATCGTTTGAAGCGAAAGCATCGTAATATTTTCTTCTCCTGCTCCACCGCAACCAATATCAAAATTAAAAATTCACAAAAGCTCCTAATTATTGTATTTATCTCATCACAGAGGATATTTATGGAGTACAAAGAATCTGTATTTTAATTTTAACAGCATTGTCAGTCTGCTGGAAGAAAAATTACAGTGGCTCAATAGCCAGGACCAATATCTTGCTGAGGTAGACACGAAAATTGACGAATTCCAAAGACTGCTTGAGCTCATTGACTCAGATATCAAATCCATCGAACCCTTCGAATCGGACGTCGCATCGGTCGACAACAAAGTCAAAGTAAATTGACTAAATTGAGTAACCGTTTTAGAAGTTTTAGGACTTTGAAAATGCTTTGAGATTTAAACTATCGATTTTCGTTTGTAGGAAACTGATAAGAAAATCGGGCAGGGGTCTAAAGCAATTTTGGAATTTAATACGAAACTAAAAGACAGATTCACAACTTTGAAGCAAGTTCTTCCTACGTCCATTGGAAAGAATGTAAGGGAAACAATGAACAGCAACTACCTAAACAAAATCCATATGAAAAAATTTCGATAGATAATTAAAGAAATATGGTAATTTTAAATAAATTAGATCTCGAATTTGGAGTTGGAGGTTGAAAAGGTAGAAGCAAGCATGGAAGACAAGAAGCAAGAAATCAAACGTGCTCGGACAACACGCTCCGAGTACAAGAAAGACTTAGAATCCATTCAGAAATGGCTGGCTGCTGCTGAAGAAAGGTTACAGAATCGTTCTGCTGAACCTCATCTTTTAAAAGAGAGCATTCAGGTAAGAGAGTATGCGGAGATGTCTATGAAACAGTGATCTCGAACTTGAAAATAAACTTGTTGCTTTCTTGTTAGGGTCTACAATCTGAGTTGCCGAATATTTTGGATCAAATGGAACGTGTGCAAAAAGCGTCGAAAATCATCGTTGAGAAAAGTCCTGATGCAAAAGAGCGAGAAGACGTTAAGAGCGCCGTGGATGCGGTGGATAGCCAATTACAGCAGATTAGAAACTTAATTGAAGAACGGAAGCTCAAGGTAAGGCTTTGAAAGTGTAAACAAATGGACGAGTGCCAATTGTAGTTGAATTAAAGTACAAAGGGCCGTTAAAGACAAAAGAAAGACGCAATTTAGCCGAGCAAATGAATGGATAAACACTGTCATAACATTAATGATTATTTATAGATCGGGGAATCTCTAGACTCTTGGCAAAGATTCTTGCAACTCTACGCTCAAGTCATGGCATGGGCTGATGACAAAAAGAAAATTTTGCAAGAACCATTGCAACTGTCGTCCTTGGCTGAAACACGACAGAAATTAAACAACTACGCTGTAATTCCCACGTTTTATCAATCGAAGCTCATTTTACAGGGAAATGACTAATCCAACTTTCAATTTCAATGACGGCTAAATGTTATTTCCTCTTTTAGATGGCTGTGAAAAGTCTGAAAACGGTTGGGAAACAGTTGAGTGAAATGGGTAAGGAAATCGATCGTGTCGCTGAAATCTCCAGTGCTGCTCCTTTGCATGAGAAATTGGACGAGGCTGAGCAAATTAAATGTGACATAGAAGCTCAACTCCTTGAAAGGGTAAGTAGTGGTGGCTTTCAATGGACTTTTGTCTGTTGCATAAATGTAGATTTTAATTAGGTTGGTTGTAACCCCCTAGAACGCTTTCCTTCAAGAAACCACGGAAGAATGGGAACAATGCGAAAAGAAATTCAGAGAAACACAAGGCTGGCTGGAGAAGACGAAACAAAGCCTCGATAATCCAGCAGCAAAGAGAAAGCCTCTCAGAGATCAGTTGGCTGCTCGAGAGAAGATCCTTGCGGATATTTCAGTTCAAAGGACCAAAATCGGACTTGCGTTGGAGAAACTCCAGGTAGGGCAATGTCAAGCAGTCACGACGTTTAAGTATTTTTTCTGGACGTGACACGCCATAAGTAGCTGACTTAAATACCACAGTGTCACTCACTTAATCTAACAAGGACTTAAATGGAGCTTAGCTTGGTTGGTTGTTATTCCTAGCCGTTTTCTTGTTTCGCCACAGGTTCACTTCAAGGCTGGCATTGGCGGAGATCCTAATGTTGCCAAAGAGGAGGCAGATATCCAAAAAGGATTAGATGATTTGTGCACAGAAATTAAAAATCAATGCACCACATTAGAGAATTCTGTTTCCCAAATAGACAAATTACAAGAGGTTCGTTTTCATTTTCCTCCCGGTCACACTGTGATGATTTTCCCTGGATTATAATGACTTTACGCTTACTTTAATTCGTAGGAGGTTCAACAGCTAAGAAACCAATTGGGACAGGCTGAGCAACAACTCCGAAATGTGTCCAGTCCCGCGTACTTGGCAAACGACCGTGACAAAGCAACTGCTGAGCAAACGGTAAGTGGATTTAATTTATTGCTCTCATTCTATATAGGCTCTACTATGGTACTATTCATATTTATAAATACGAGTCATCTATCTCTAAGCATTATTAGGGAAACAATTTCCATGTAGGGATTCTGAAAACATTCCATCTCACCCTTTCCTCTCTACATAATTCGTAAGTTTTTGACACAATAGATACGAATGAGTGACTGGGAAAATTGCAATAGTTGTCCTGTGTAAATAGTACATACCTCTAACGTTTTACATAAGGCGGAAAGGGAGAAAAGGGGGAAAACAAACCATTTTCCTAATTTTATCATGCATAGCAGCATTCGTTGTTTTTCTTGAAAGTCTGTTGCTCTTGACACATATCCAAGTAAGTGTTGGTTTTCTATGTCTAGCTTGCTTAAATGACACTAGAACTACATTCTACACTCTACTGTGATGTAAACAAGAATTTTTACGCTCTTCTACAATAATAAACTAAATGAAGGATGCCTACGGGGCGACTTGATATATAAATTATAAACACTGGCCATTTAAACACGTACACTTTATATAGATTCCAATAATAAGTAATAGATATTATTATAGGACTTTACTCAGCAGCTTTTGGACAATTCATAATTAAAGCTTCACAACAACTTTCTAGTAGTAGGGCAGCAATCCCTGAGAAGATTAAATATTTAATTTAAAGCCGTCAGTAAAGCACTACAGATAGTAATTCCATTATCTGAGCCACGAAATCGATTAGATAGTATATTATGCTTTTCCTGTATTCATCATGTGGTAGTAGAGTGAAGAGAGCACAACAAGAGCTTTAAATCCGCAGCTATCAGCACAGCCTTTGCCATAAGTGTTCGCAAAGCTTTAGGAATCCATAATTTTGTAATCTTGCAATGTTTATTTTAGAGTAGTAAATGCAAATAGTAGAGAATCCTTTGAAATCAACACAGAGCCTAGCATATAATATTATTCTATAATAATATCTGTAGTATGTAGTATAATAAGTAAGTAAGTAGTGCATAGCTAAAGATACATTCGGTGGAATCCACGAGCTCATTATCTTCAGAAATAAATCTATATGCATTTGAATGTAGTCTACGTAGCAGTCTTCTGTTGATTGTGATTAGATGTTGTGCTATTCGGTGTTCCGGACTAGTCTTTGCCTAGAGTACGGCTACATAAGTATACATAGCACAATGCATAGCTAATTTAGTTAGGGCACAGCACTAGGGAAATCATACGGGCGAAAAGCTTGGATAAAAGGCAGAGAAAAAAGAAGGGAAAAGGAGATGCAGTAGTACGAGTAGTCGTAGTTTTGCACACATAGAGAATAGGAGAAGGTGGTATGGGTTGTTGTTGGCTTGGTTGGTGGTGGCTTCTAATTTGGGCTTTGGGATGTCTGTGTTTGTCGAGGACAGGCTTGGAAGGAAAGGCTTAAAGGCATTCAGTCCAAGATCACAGCTCGAAACGAACGTATCAAGCTCTTGATGCTGTGCGGTGTGCCGAGTCCACAACCATTAGACTCGTAGTTGTTGTGACCATTCCTACGGATCATTTCCCCCTCAGCCGGATCTCAATTGAATTCTATAATATTGTGGTGCACTTGCCAAAAACTTACGCCCATGCATAACATCATCGCTTCTTTGCAGCAGCACTCAGTCTCTTACCAACAACTTCTTCGGCGAACAAAAGAACCCAGTTATTTCTAACTAAGACAGAACAGAACAGATAATATGTGTGTGACGAATAAAGTTGTACTTGAGAAAAGAAACATGATACTGATCTACGTAGTAGTTGAGTTGAGTCGAGACAATAAGTTCCTTTCGCTACCAATGCCCAACCCTCAATGACACACGAACGAGAAAGAGGGAAAATGTGGCCAGATTCTATAGAACGCTGTTTTTGTATAAATGCTGTAAAAGTAGAGCAAGAAACCAACAGACTTGGAAACACTGAATGAAATGAGCAACAGCAACTCACGCAGTCACTCACTAAAGAGACAATGCAATGAATGGCAGAGACAATCTAATCCGATTCTCTTTCACTCTGACTCTTGACTCTACAGCTGAGAGAGAGAGAGAGACAGAGAGAGACTCTCAGGAAGGAGCTCTTAACTCTTAAGTAGCACTCTATCGTTTCTAGTGACACAATTATTTTTGCTTTCAACTCATTTACGAACTAGACTCGGGCATATTAAAAGTTAACTCATTATTTACATACGGACGGACGGACGCTCTCTAATTGACTCACTTTCCTCCTGCCCGTCGTCCTCACTCTCATCCACTCTCACTCACTTCCGCTCTCAACTTCATTTCGTCAGTTGAGCTGAAAATAAGTGCGTGTACTACTATTCTGTGTCATTGTACTCACTTAAAGTGACAACAATCAATTATTGCTTACTACACTATAGGCTCTTGGCTCCAATATTCACCATAGTCAACAGCTTGTCGCCCGACTTGTTGAGAACATTCGGAATATTGACCCTTATGCTGTACTAGCGATGGATGTCAAAGACATCCCTATGATTAAATCTCAAGTGGAATCAACGGAATCTCCTCCGTTATCTGCTGCTGCTCTCTCTGCTGAAGCTGCTGCTAGAGGTTCTTATGCTGACATTGCTTTCGGACGAAATAGTCCTTGTCCACCCGCACAATCTGCGGCTGACTTCGAAGAAAACAATTTCATCAAGTTAGACAGTCCTTTGGTCAAGAGTCAAGCGCCAACGACCTCCGCTGTCCCTCAACAACTTCCTTCCACTGAGACGGAGGATAAAATTCGCATTCAAACTCCTCCACTTGTTACAACAGAAACTTCTACAAAACGACAAAGTCCAGAGATTGTTGAACAACAACCTTTAGGTGTGGCTGCTCAAGATGAAGACAGTGGATTCACTGCTCCCAGGTATTTACGACGACAGGAATTCAAACCGTCTTCTGTCAGAAGACCTCCAAGGGGAGGAAGAATATTTGACCAGCGACGGTCACTCAAAGAACGTCGCCAAAAATCTCATTCTCCCAGTTCTCAAATAAGACCCGCAAGCGCCAGTCCAGGTCCACAAAGAAGAAGACAGGATGCTGAGCCTGGAGAAAATATTGTTGCTGCTGCAACCCCGCAGCCTCCACGACCCAGTTCTGCCTTGCCTCCTGCAGAACGTTCCCCCTTAGTAGCCCTTACTGCTCAGGAAGGACTAAGATCGGCAAGTCCCCTCTGGACCAGTGAAGGCCGTTGTCCATCTTATGCTGAAGTGTTTTTCGGGCATAAATCTCCATCCATGTCTTCTTTGAATGAACCTGGACTGTCATCTTTGAATGAGCCTGGACTGCAAGTGTCAACGCAGTCAATGGAAAGTATTCCTCTTCACGATTCTCCATTACACACAGAAGAGGTTGTGCCTGTCGTTGAGTCGATAGAAGTTGAATATGAACAATCAGTGAGTGTGAGACATCAAGAAACTCAATGCTCGGATTCTCCAACTGTTGAGTTCAGTGACAAAGCAATGGAAGTTGAATTACAAGATGATCAACAAACAATGCATATGAATTATCCAGAATTTAATCCTGTCTACACTGGGGACGTTTCACAAGAACTAGGACAAGATGTATTCGATACAATGAACGAATTTTACTTGGATACACACTCCGAAAAATCGGAAGCCCAAACAGCACCAATTTACACTGAAACTATTGCGAAGGAAGAGAAAGTTGAAAAGAAAGATGTACCAGAAGAAACAATTCCCATCGGAAATGTTACCGAAAAGTCATACGCATCAATTTTGGCTTCGGGAATTACTGAAGAAATTCCGGAGCCAATAAAGTTCACGAAGGAAATCACCCCTCCGCCGCAGTTTAATTATGAAATATTTAAACAAGAGCAGTCTCCAGAGAAAGATACTACTTCTGCTAAAACTGTTGCGCCAGAATCTGATATAATATTCCAACATCCAACCATCCCTGGATTGGTGTTGAAAAAGGAAACTGGCTTGCTCAGTCCTTCCCTCAGACGTCGTAACAGACATAAAGGTGGTAGATCAAGGAGTAAATCTTTTACAAGAAGTGAGGCTGAGGAATCTGCTAGTGAGTTGGAATTTACTTTACCTACAAAGACCATTGGGGACTCAGAAGGTCGAGACAAAGATTATGATGAGGAAGAGAAAGAAAACCCAATTGCAAAAAAGAAAATCCGAGTAAAATCCAAACCAAAACCCAAACAAAAACCAGTTTCTCCACTGTGTACTGGAGATAATATACAATCTACAACAACTACGGAAAAATCAGTCGTCGAAATCAAAACGGCCATTGAACAAGAAATATTAAATAAAGAAGATACGTCAGAGAAAGGGATGGAAGTGCAAGAAAATGTCGTAGATGAACTGAAACCAATAGAGGAGCCAGTAAAAGTAACGTCAAGGGAGAGCAGTACTGAGCCTGAATCTCAATCAGCAACGTTGAGAAAACCGAAGAAAATTAAGAAGAAGAAGGCGAAAAAGCCAAAGGAAGAAGATGAAATCGAAAAGGCTTTGAAAGAAATTGAAATGATTGAAAAGAGAAAAGGGACAAAAACCACAGAGTCAGTCACAGTAGGTGATAATAAAATTGAAGAAATCGCAAAGAGTCAAAGTCAAACTGATAATGCTTTGGTCGAATCAACACCCGACGTTTCCACAACTGAAAAGGGCAGGAAAAAGGTGAAAGCCAAGAGAAAGTTGGGCAAAGACGGCGATGCAGCTGTTCCCATTCACGGGTTGGATAGTTCTCTCCCAATTGATAATAGTGCTATAAATAAGAGCATGATTATTTCGGAAACGACTGGAATCGACTTGAGTACAATCAAAGCTGACCCAGATTCGAAATTAGCTTCTGTTGAAAATAAGTCTAGCATTGATGTTGAGCTGACTACACAATCGAAGGAAGAACAACAAACAGTGGAGGCAGATGTTGATACTAAACAGACAGAGATGCATGCTAAAATATTTAGTGAGCCATTAGCGGCTGAAAATGTACAACAAGCTCAGCCCACATTTAGTCTGAAAACAGACGAGTTTCTTGATGCTTGGATGGATGACGATATGTGCCCCATTTCTGATGATGAAGTTGTTTTAGATAAAAATGTTTCTTCCGCTGAAAATGTGCCTTCAGAACCAAATACTGCTCAAGCTTTACCAGGAAAGATAGCTACTATCACCGCCGAACAAAAGTCAGTAGCTATTGTGGAAACTACGAATGTTGTTTCAAAGATTGAAAACAATACTACAACTACAGAGGCGAAACCATTTGACTTGAAGTTAGACGATTTAGATAGTGCGTGGATGAGTATTCTCGATGATGATGATATTATTTGTTTTGACGATGAAGATGAAACGAGTGAGCCAACGATAAAAAAAGACTCGAAAGAGGTAGAACAGTCTATAGCTACTCCTACTGATGTTCGTGAAAAAGAAATAGGCTCTAGACACGCACGAAAACCGGTCGATCCTCCTAGTGAAATTCCATCCACTAAACAAGAGATATCCGTACCCAGTTCCGCCGAGGTCGACTCACCTACTGCAGTCGATGTAGATGAAGAGTTTATGAGCAAAGGGAAACCTTTAAAAAGGAGAGATACCAAGAAAAAGCTAAAAAGGCCAACGTTCGTTGAACAAGGCGAAATGACAAAGGAAACAGAAATTACAAATGATAAACATAAATCTGACAGTGTGTCGGAATGTAGTGATGCCGTGCCTGCTAATGCTTCTAGCACTACACCGAGAAAGCCTTCTGCTGCAATTGCTAAAAGCAAACTTGAAATTGATGTCCCTCATGTTCTTCCGTGTGGAGAAAAGGAACAGAAAATCGAGAGGATTCCCAAGAAGCGTGAGAGTAAAAAGAAAATAACTAGCTATAAGAAGGAGACAGTTAGTGACACTGAAAATAAGAACGAACAATCCGCTCCTGAGACAGAAGAGACAATATTTGCTTCTGACGAAAAATTACAGGATACTAAAGTGGACAAACAAAGTAGTGCAGAGAAAGGTTTAGCGGAGAAGCTGAAAGAAATTGATGAATCAACTCCTCCTTCAACTACTTTAGGAATTCTTCCATCAAATGAAATGGAAGGAAAGTCGGAAGTTGAACAAGTTCGTTCAGTAGCAGAGAAGGAAAGTTCGGGGCTAAAGGATAATGGAGAAAGTACGCCAACATATTCAAATGTAAATTCTGATAAGAGCTTAAAAGGAAAGAAAATTCGTAAAGACAAACGACAGAAGAAGACGAGTGAGAGTGATATTGAAAAGGATGATTCAACTAGTGTTGTTCCTGCAAAGGATCAATCTAATTTAGACAACATCCAGACTTCAAAGGAAAATAAAACTGTACTTGTATCTGAATCTACTCTAACAAAGGAATCTCTTAGTACGTCAGAAAACAGAAGCAAATGTCAACAAACAGGAGTACAAGTAGCAACTGAGTCAAAATCAAAAAAACTCAAAGCGAAACGAGGAAGGAAGCAGGCATCAGGGAGAAAGGAGAGTGAAAGTGAGCAATCAGTAGATGAGGATAGCACACTAAGTGACATCACAAAACCCTCTTCTGACATAACCATATCTAAATTAAGTGAGGAAATAGATATTGCATCACAAATAGCAGAATTGAATTTAATCACTGAGAAAATCTACTCGGAACACTCGGAAGTAACACAGAAAACTACTCAACCTCCAGCAAAGGAAATTCCTCTACCGCAAGAAGTTGATATAAATACACAAAAATCAGATACAGTAAACGTCGCAAAAGAAACCGCTGCGTCACGGCTAGTTGATATTCCTTCAAAATCAACTTTGGAGAAATCGAAGAAGCCTAAAAACAAACGAGTCCGTCATGAAAGAGGAAGGCAAATAAGCGAAAGTGAACAGTCTGTCGACGAGGACAGTAAAAGTGACTTTACAAAACAAACCACTAAAGACAAAAGGCCAGTGGAAACGGTTGAGAAAATATCCGAGGCACAAGGAGTAGAGAGCAATGTAATTGACTCCCTCGAATCTACTGACACTGCAACTGCAGGAGATAAATCAATAGTAGAAATTCCGATGCTTTGCATTGAGGAAATTTCACCACCTCTTGAATCAGCCACTGTACCTGAAGCAAAGGATAAAGAGCCAGAAAAGAAAGCAGAGGTTGAAAAAGTGGGAGATTCTTCCACGCCAATTTCAGCCGTCCCAAATGTTGATTCCAAACCAACATCAGATTCGAAAACAAAGAAAATTAAGCCTAAACGAGTACGACGGGAAAGAGGAAGGCAAATCAGTGAGAGTGAACAATCCGCAACTGAAGAAGTTGTGGAAAAAATAAACATTCAGACAGAAAGTAATGTACTCAGTACCACTCTTAAAACTGAGACTTCTAAGACTTGCGTCACGGAAAAGAAAGAGAAATTAGAGGTAGAGACTCTTCCTGTTTCTCAGCCACTTGAAAGGAGTAGCTCAGAGAAGCCTAAGAGTGAGGAATTGGAGAAAGTTGTGGAGGAAGGGAAAACTGCATCCAGTGTTGATTCAAAACCCGCAGGAGATGCAAAATCTAAGAAACCTAAGCCCAAACGCGTTCGCCGCGAAAAAGGGAGACAGATTAGTGAAAGTGAGCAATCAGCAACTGAAGATGCCGTAATCTCAAAAATAGAGGAAAATGTAAAAACGAAGTTGCCACCAGTCGAGAGCAATGCAACCAATACTTCAGTAGTATGCACTGAGATATCGACTAGCAGCACGGAAAAGCAAATACATTCTGTGGCCGAAATTTCTCTGACAGATGAAGTAAATAGTGCGGAAAAGCCAAAGAGTGAGGAAATGCAACTAGAAAAAGTTGAGGACAAAGGAGCTCAAGTTGCATCTATTGTTGAACCGAAAGGAAAAGAAGAAGCCAAGTCTAAAAAACCCAAACCCAAACGAGTTCGTCGTGACAAGGGAAGACAGATCAGCGAAAGCGAACAATCAGTTGACGAGGACAGTAAAAGTATTAATGTAACGAAATCGGTCACCGGAGACACTGAGTTGCCTGAATTAGGCGAAAAAATACATAGCGAGTCACAATCAGCAAAAAACAATATAATTGATCCGTCTGTGAACACTGAAATACTACACTCTAGCGTCATTGAAAAGAAGGATGAGGTTGAAATCCCGATTCCGCCTGAACAAAGAAGTTCAACTGACACAAAGCAAACTACAGTTGAGCCTCAGGAGTTAGAAAGAGTACCAGAAATGGAAAATGCTACACTAGCAAGTCCAGATGCAAAATCAGATTTACAAGACAAAGCTAAAAATTCAAAACCTAAACGGGTCCGTCGTGAAAGAGGGAGACAAATTAGTGAAAGTGAACAATCAGTTGACGAGGATGGCAAAATTACAAAACCAGTCACTGGGTTTACACAAAGCAACGTTACCGTTGAGTCTATTAGTGTCACAGTAGGCAGTACAATCACACAAAAGGCAGAACTTCCAAAGCCTTCCGTGGAAGAAAATACTTTAGCAGCTGCTAAAATAGAACAGCCTGAGAGTGAGCGACAAGATTTAGAAAAAGTTACTGAATCTAATGTGGATAAGGTCACAAATCAATCGGCAATTGACGATAAACCGACGGGAGAGGAAACTAGCAAAAAAGTTAGACCGAAAAAAGTTCGGCGGGAAAGGGGTCGCCAAATTAGCGAAAGTGAACAGTCTGTAAATGAGGATGATGCTAAAGATTCTTCGAAAACTGCTCCTAAATCCGATAAAAATAAAAAGTTTAAAGGTAAATTTGGCAAACAAGAGAAGTCAGAGAGGAAAGAGAGTGAAAGTGAATCTGTGGCTGAGAGTGAAATTGCAAAGAAGCAGCATGTGGTCGTTGAGTCTGTTGCGTTGGAAAGTGGGCTACCAGAAAGTAAACTTGACAGTGTCTCAGTTCAAGAGTCGGTTGTGGTAGCTCCTAATCCTAATAAATCTTTGGAGGATGCAACGAAATCTTTAGAAACTGTTTCTGTGCCAGAAAATAGCGAAACAAATATTTTGTCTCAAGAAACATTAGCTAAAGACAAACCAAAGAAAGAGAAAGCAAAGCGATTCAGAAGAGAAAAGTATAACAGAAAAGAAAGTGAAAGCGAAAAAGATGATATCCTTGAGTCTGATAGTATGGAATTAGCTACCAAAACAAAAGACAGCGTTGAAAAGCGAGACGAGAAAACGGTCACAAAGGATATTGAGTCTCCAACACAGAGTTCTGAAACGACAGTCAAAGAAATTCAAACTAACAAAGACAATTTGGTTACACCTGAACAAGTCGAAGGTGAAGCAAGCGAGGTCGTGAGCACATCTTCAGCGCAAAGCAAACCCGTGAATAAGAATAAGAACAGGAGGATAAAAAAGCAAAGAAAAGAGAGTGAAAGCGAAAAATCGGTAGACGAAGATGTTTCAGGCGGACAGATATCCGAGAGTGAGACTAGTTTATCTTTAACAACAGATGATAAGACACCGGCAACAACTCCAACTTTGCCTGATGTTCCAGCAACAGAAGTTGCCAGAGTTAAAAAACTAAAAGCAAAGAAGAATCGACGAGCCCACAGAGAGAGTGAAAGTGAGAAATCAGACGACGAATTTTTCGTTGCACATAAACAGCAGGGAAAACAGCGTATTTCGGAAATTAGCACTGCTCCTGATTCTGAGCACAAATCTAACCCAAAACCAGTTAGTAAATCTAAGAAAGTACGCAAAGTAAATTTCACAGCAGATACTAAAACTGGGGACGAGGAAGAAAGTTCGATTTCAATCTCTGATAACGTAGTGCCATCCGATGGCAAAGCAAAGGACGAATCAAAAATAACCGAAGCACCAATTACAGAAAAAATAAGTGAAAAGCAAATTGAAAAAAAATTGGCAGATAAGTCACTTGAAGAAAAATTGGCAGAGAAGCCACTTGAACAAAAAGTGTCAGAAATGCCAATTGTAGAAAAAGTTGATGAGGCAAAGCCATCATTTGGTCTTAAAACCGATGAATTTTTGGATGCTTGGATGGATGATGATATTTGTCCAATTATGTCAGAAGAAGATGAGCCGTCACCAAAGAGCACTACTGAAGAGAGTTGTACGACTGTGATTTTGGATTCAAAGACACCGTCACTTCCACTAGATGATTTACAAACAGTAAATCAACAAAAGGTGGAAGAGATCAAAGTAGAGAGTAAACCAATTGCATCCTTTTCACTCAAATTGGATGAATTTGAAGATGCATGGATGAACGATGACGTAATTACATTTTCTGATGATGATGAATCCTTGGGAAAGGATAATAAAAAAGAATGTGTCAAATCTGAAGAGCCTGCAGAAAAATGTGAAAAAGTCAAAGCTGAAGAGAAGCCCAAAAGAGGCAGCAAAGTGAAATCAGAGGGAAAAGTAAAAACAAGTGACAAGACGAAATTAGATAAGCAATTAGAAACGACTAAAGAAAAGGTAGAAAAACCCCAAGAAGCAGCAAAAGACGTCAAACCGGAAATTGTTGAAGAAAATAAAGGATTAAAATTGAAATTAGACGATTTAGGAGACGCTTGGATGGATTTTGAGCCTTGTCCTATAGAGGATGAAGATGAACCTGAACTAAAAGAGAAAGTAGCGGAGACAGTAGGGACCACAGTAGTAGACGGTGCATCTCGGCAAAAGATTAAAACTAAGAGGCGACAGAAAGGAAGAAAAGAAAGCGAAAGCGAATCAGATCAGTTTACTAGTGAACCTGCTGCTAAACTGGAAGTTGCTACAACTGCAAAGAGTGAAAAGCAGAAGAAGAAAAAGGAACGAACAGATAGTGAAAGTGAAAAGGAAAAACCAATTCAAACAAAACCTAGCACGGAAAGCATTAGTGTGAAACAATCAGAGAAAGTGGAAGTTAAAAAATCTCAAAAGAAAGATACTAAATCTACAGCTAAGAAAACCAAAGAACAATTAGGGATTAAAACTGAGAAAGTATCGGAAAGTGATTCTGATAGACCACCAACACCTCGATGGTCCTCTGCGAGTACACCAAATGATACTGATCAACCTTATGAAGTAATTACCGCGCCTGAAGTGATTTCTCTTCCGAAAGCTTTCTCCGAATTCATTACTCAAGCATCAATTAGTAGTCAAGAAGTTTGTCAGACAGTAATTACTGCTGAGCAAACACCTGCGCAAGAGGGAAAGCCAGAGACAAATCTAATTACTGAAGAGAAAATAGTTTCAGAAAAAATGGAAATCATATCTGAGGACACTAAGGTTGCAGACAATGATTGGACGGATGTAACAGACGACGATGATGGCAGTAAAAAAGAAACTAAAGATAAAGGCAAAAGAATTCGCCATGGAAAATCTGATGGGTCAAAGAAATCGAAGTCGCCCCTAGAAGAGCCGAAATTAGAAATAGTCCACGATGTCGTTTCTTTTGATTTTTCATCATTGTCTCAGAAACAAACAGAGTCGACTGCTAAAGGGAAATCAAAGAGTAAGAAAGGGAAAAAGGAAGAAAAGGAAGACATTAAATCGGAGAAACTGGGTGAACAATTAGAAGAATCCCCAGTGCAGGGACCTATTGAATCTTTGAGCGAAATTGGAAAATCTAAAAAGCGCAAAGGTAAAAAAGGGAAAACAGAAACAAAAGACGATGGTTCTGACGTGCCACAAGAAAGTGAGCAATTAAGCCCAATGGAAGCTAAAGAGTCAGTGCCATTGGAAGAGCCTAAGAAAGAAACAACTGAAGAAACAATGCAGGGTTCTGAAGATGACAGCGATTTCACATTTGTCAAATATCGCAAAGGAAAATCTAAACCCAAGAAAAACAAACTAGAATCTCCATCTGAAGATATTTCTTCCGATCCAAGTGAAAATAAACCGGTAGTTGATTCTCTGCCTGAGCAAATTCCTGTTGAAACAGTAGCTTCAGTACCTCCAATGGAAATCTCTTTACAAAAAGATAGTTTCTGTGATTCTTGGATGGATTTGCTTGAGGAAAGTAATGCAATTCAGAAAGAAGGGGAATTCGTATCATTAGAGGATTCGGCTTTAGGTACTTCCTCAGAGCCGCGTCTTACTTTAGCTTCCCCTGACATGGAATCCCTTTTACAGAGTGAGATTGAATCTATTCAACTCGTAGAAGCAGAAACAGTTACTGAAACAACACCCGAGACACTGGGCGGAGATGGGCAAGTGGACGAATTGGAAAACCTTTCTAAAGATATGAAACAAGCTACAGACAGTACTGTATCATTTGCCCCGGATGTTACCGTAATTTGCTATCCTCCTGAAGCAGACACACGGGAAACTTCATTTGTGACATTTACCGTGTTGAAAGACGATGAGATTGCCGACGGTGAGTTGCTTATGTCAACAAGTGACATAACCGACGACATATTATTACCACCACTTATCCCGATCGAAAATAGCGACACGGAGGAAACCTCCCCTCCAGCTTTCTTCACTTGTACAGACAATAATGTATGCCCATCTAGGACCGGTGAGAAATTAGAAAGTGGGATTTCGTCGGAGCCTGCCTTACGGATGCCACGGACATTGATTTCAGATAAAAAGCAACATGCGATTGGAAGTGTAAGCCAAGGCAGCAGTGAATTAGCTTCAGCTACATTAGGCACAAAAGAGGAAGTAGAACGAGGAAGTATTACCACCACCAGTCGTGTTGAGGTACCATTAATCGTACAAAGCCAGAAGAATGATGAGAACGGGAGTCGCACAATGAGCCATGAGGAAAAACCGCAGCTTGCTCCACGTACTTGTGAATTGAGAAATAATAATATTCCATCAGAAGCACTTCCAATGCCAACACCACCACCACAGTCACACTCACAGCATATGGTAATTCCAGAGTCTAATATCCAACTGATCAACCGTGTCGACTACGCTGAGGCGGAAAGTAGGTGGCAATCTTATCTTGCACAAACTCAAGTAGAAAACCAAACACCAACGACTACAATAGTACCAAGTCGTGAAGGAGGAAAGGTTGTCGTTCCAATTCCTACTTCTGATTGCAAGAGTGTTGACACAGAATCTCCTTCTCCTACCTTAAAAAACAAAGGAAAAGGGAAAGCATCGACTACCCCAGTTCAATCTAATGTAATAAAAACGCAATCGAAAAAAACAACTGAAATTGTCACTTCGACTTCCTCAACTCAAGCACTACACTCGACTACATTAACCAAACAACCTAGTACTGACTCTGCAATCATGGCAGAAAAATCCCCACAATCTCCTGGAATTCATGGAGGAAAATCGCAAGAAATTATTTGTGACAGTACATTTCTTCCTCAACAATTAATTGACTTCAGTGAAGCAGAGAGAGCCTTCCAAGAACGTCAAAGTAATTCTCAAAGTGTTGAATTAGAAAAATCACAGAAAGATTCAAGCAAAAACTTACCTCAAAATGTCGTCTCCGAGGAAAATGTGGAGAAACTTGTGCTGGAGAATATCCAAGGCATGGATAGCCATGAGGATGAAAAGAAAACTTCCCCTCTAATGACCGCTGCACACGAAGTCGTCAAACAAGTCAAAGAACTGTCCAGTAAAATACAAGCGAAAATCATCCCACCTTCACCAAAGAAAACTGAAAAATTAGAACAAACATCAAACATCTCTGAAAATGAATTTACCAGTGACTGCCAAGCGTCATTTTTGCATTTGGCGCCAATGATTGCCTACAATGACGCCGAGTGCAAATGGAAGGAGAATGAAGAGAAAACAAAGAGGAAAAGGAAAGAGCAAGAGAAAGAGACAAAGAAGGGACCTGGTGCCCCTCCACCGCCACCTCCACCAAAAGATGATGGACCTGACGGCAAGAAAGGGCCTGATCGTCGAAGTGGCGGTGGAGGCGGTGGCGGTGGCCAACAAGGACCTGTCACTGAATACTTATACACCAGTCTGCCAGGAATCATGTCAAATTGGCTGGACTGGAGTACACATTTAAGTCAGGATGTTCAAATTCCGGAACCCATAACTTTGCCTTCTTCAAATACAAATCCTCCTCCCCCTGCTGCTGATACAATACGGCGACAGGAAGAACATCGATTAGTCAGTTTAGATTGTGGGGACAGAGATATGATTCGTGAAAATTCGGCAGTTCAACAGCAATCCGTAGCTGATGTTTATCTAAGGAAAATCAAGGTGATAGATGCATGTAGCTGTCTGTGTTTGTCATGTTAGAGGTGTCGCTATATCCTATGCTTTCATTATAATAATCTACATTACATTTGCAGTCATCTCCAGCGCATTTACTAAGAGCAGTATTCTGGTTGACAGTTGAGTACGTGTGTGTTGTGGGTTTGGTTGTTGTGTGACGTCTTTTTATTGGCATAATACAATTAATTAACTTAAGTAGCTGCTGATAAGCCGAATATGAGTAGTACGTAAGAGTATACCTGTAATAAGGATTCGTAATGCAATCTTATCCAAGATAGGAGAGCAACCTGCTGTATCACAATAATAATATTATGACTATAAATCCATGCACAGTGTGTTCACTGACAATCTTCATTAGTTTCTAATCTTATTAACTAATTAATTTTGTAGTTCAGTTCTATAGTTGCCATTTACCATCAATAACAAAATGTAACATGTTACCTCACATTTCAGTCGTTCTAATAACATTTGAAGGTAAATGTAGTGTCTTCATGTAGTTTAGATAGATAATAACATGGAACTAATAAACCAGCGTTCTACTAACTGTGTTCAAGCTCGTTGATAAAAGACATTAACTTCCTTGCTGGAAAATAAACCAAGTACACTTTCCTTTACAGAGTTCTGCAGAAGAAGATGTAAAAGTTCTGAAGGAAGCTGTGGACGCTGCTGTCTCTACGATATCAACACTAAATGAAAAAGATGCTCAATCTACCTGGGAAAAATCACTGGTAATATTGGACATCTAAATAAAAACAATTTGATGAGATATTTTGAAATGGGTTCGAAAATTCACATTTGAGGTACACTAAATTGGCAATATGGTGTTAAGGAATGTATGTAAGTTTGGAAAATGTTTGTGTAGGAGCTTTTGGGTGGATTAAAAGACTTAGAAGGCGCCGGTGTGACAATTAAAGAAATCTTGTCTGGATTGCCCTCTGAAGACGCTGAAGTACAAGTTCTAGTTTCCAGTGTTAAAGATTTAATTTCACAACTAAGATCTCTGTTGACACAAACTGAACGACTGAATAAATGTTGCAAGGTAAATATCAGAAGTACTACTTTCAGAAAGGTGTCACGTAAGTAGAGGAAATAATATAGTTTTAACAAGTAGTAACAGAGTGACAAAATAAAATTGTTAAATCTGTTCCAAAATAATAAAATCATTGACTTATGTTTCAGTTACTGCATGTTGTAACTTGTTATTTCAATGAAGCCAAGAATTTTTTATCAATCTCATGTCCCCTACTCTATATTATTACCTATATAATATAGCAGTGACATAGAGTGACGACAAAAGTACTTGCACAAACAAACCGAAAGACTATCCTCTAAATATATATTTCATATACTAGCATGCATCGTTTACTACACATTTGTAAGGAGCCGTTTGTAGTAGCATACACTCTTCAAGATAATGTTCAAACATTTGCCAATTTGCACATGATAAGAATCTTTAATAACAACAATCGTTTCTGAAAATCTTGCTAGCAGGATCGCAACCAATTCAAAGAATCTTATTCACCAGTGGATATATTAAGAGCAGTGGAAGTTTTCCAGTTTTCAGAGCCATCTGCCAGAAGAGGCTGCTTGAAAAATGTAAAACTTGGTTTTCTCGAATGAAAGGATCTGCGATTTTGGTCTACAAGAGATCACAGTAGGTACGGAGTACAGGTAGCTCTGAGTTCTGACTCTGATTTCGTCTATTCTGGATTGGCACTCTATATCCATTTTATAATAGACATCGTGTTATTAATAGTACATAAGTATACCAGTCACGATATCCTTGGGAGTTTTTCCAAAATATTTTCATTGTATGTACTAATCGTCACAGTTTTGTCATACGAAATCTGGCAAGCGTTTATGTATACGTAGAAAAAATAAACGGCTCTAGTTACAAATCGTAGTAAATATGGAATTGGTGATGAAAAATATGTTTTTGGGTGGTCTTTCCAAATGATGCTTTTACGTCCAATTTACCTGCCACATAAAAGGGCTCTGTCAGTTCTAATAGTACTGTCAAAAAGTTAGTACAATGTAAAAATGTAGGTACAACAATGCTGTGCTGAAATGAAATCTTTTGTTGAAGAAAAGCGAAAAGCTCTCTTTTACGAGCAAAACAAATCTTGACAAATCCTATAATATATTTTATGTGTACTGTGCACTAGGATGAAATTTTTTATTGATCTTTTTTTTAGAAATAAATGCAACGTATTATATAAGTAAATAAGTTACGGTCATACCTTGATTGTTTGTTTACGAACATTAGTCTGACCCAATGTTCGATAGAATGGAATTAATTTATTTTTGTGAAATATTGCAGAACCAATTGGAAGCAATTGAGAAAGAGAAAATACGGTTGGAGAATGAAAAGGAAGAGAACCGAAAAATGGAAGAAAATTTGAGGATTGAGAAGGAATTGCAGGAAGCGCGGCATTTGGAAATGCTGGAACAGCAAGCTTTGGAGAAAAAATTGCAAGAAGAAGCCCAGGAAAAACTTCGAATTGAACTGGAGACAAAAGAAAAGCTAAGACTGGAACAGGCAGAGCTTGAGCGAATACGGCTAGAGGAAGAGGCAAAAGAAAAACTCAGGTTGGAACTTGAAGCAGCAGAAATACTCCGATTAGAACAAGAGGCAATGGAGAAATTACGTCTGGAGGAGGAGGAAAAAGAAAAACTACGCTTAGAAGAGGAGGCAAAGGAAAAGTTACGTTTAGAGGAGGAGGTAAAGGAGCTGTTGCGCCTGGAGGAGGTTGCAAAGGAAACACTCCGTCTAGAGGAAGAAGCTAAAGAGAAATTGCGTGTTGAAGAGGAGGCGAAGGAAAAGGAAAAATTGCGTTTAGAGGAGGAGTTGAAGGAGAAGCTACGTCTTGAGGAGGAGGCAAAGGAGAAATTACGTCTTGAAGAGGAAAAGGAGAAATTGCGTCTTGAGGAGGACGCAAAGGAAAAATTGCGTTTTGAGGAGGAAGAAAAGGAAAAGTTACGTCTTGAGGAAGAAAAGAAAATAATGTTGGAGAAAGAGAAGGAAGAGAAACGAAAAATGGAAGAAAACATGAGAATTGAGAAGGAGATGCAGCAAGCGCGGGATTTGGAAATACGGGAACTTGAAGAGGAAGCCAGGGAAAAGTTACGTCTTGAGGAGGAGGAAAAGGAAAAGTTACGTCTTGAGGAGGAGTTGAAGGAAAAGTTACGTCTTGAGGAGGAGGCGAAAGAAAAGTTGCGTCTTGAGGAGGAGTTGAAGGAAAAGTTACG